>OX243817.1:3606026-3616026 GCA_945859605.1 Lumbricus rubellus
ACCAAGAAATAAATACAAGCCTATAATCCTGGCCACATTAAAAGTAGCGTTTACTGTAGACATGATCGTAGCTGCACCACGATTCTATGCGGCGTAAACACGTCAGACTTTGAGCCTGGCAGGCGTATTTTTCTGTGAAACTTTTTCATATGTCTTCGCATTGCCGCGTCGACATCTGAAAAACGAAAGCACAAAGTTCATGCAGCCGATTTAATTGGAAGCATCCGTCTCTTTCTCCGGCTAAATTTTTTATAGCAAACTCCTGGCTATCATCATCATCACCACCACCACCTCCACCACCACCACCACCACCACCATCATCATCAACATCATCGTAGTCATCATCATCAACATCATCGTAGTCATCATCATCATCATCATCATCATCATCATCATCATCATAGTCGTCTCTTCATCATCGTAATCATCATCATCATCATCAACCCGATTTGTCGTCGTCATCTCTTCATCATCATCACCACCACCACCACCACCATCGTCATCATCTTCATCGTCGTCATCATCATCATAGTCGTCATCATCATCAACATCATCGTAGTCATCATCATCATCATCATAGTCGTCTCTTCATCATCGTAGTCATCATCATCATCATCATCATCGTCGTTGTCGTTGGTAGGAGAGAGACGGCCAAGCTCTGTACGAAATTTCGCATATCGGCATCCATAGAAAATTTTCGTGCCACGCCTCAGTCGAATAGATTTCAAAAACGACCCTGTCACGTTTTATCGAAAAGTGTGACGGGTCCCGCGGTCACACGGTATCTAGTTATAGTCTGACGTCATAGGACCGCCCTCCCGCCATAGCCACTCACAGTCAAGTGATAGAACGCAATAATGGTGGGATTTGCCAGTTTCGATATTAATTATCACAAGTAGTAGGGAATGTTGGCGTCTGGCGTATTTTGTCAAAATCGTTTCACAATGTTACCAAGTCTTCATTTTCGATCCATGAATTGAACGAGTCTGGGTAGCCCAACCACTTCACGAGACATTTCTTCCCGCGCTTCCTAATCACTTTTTCGATTCTAAATATTTCTTGAGTTGTTTTCTGTAGCTCCTGCTCGTAAAAAGAGCCTTGTATTTCCTCACCAACAGAATCAGTAATCTTGTAAGTTGGCGGATCTGTATATTGAACCTGAGATACTACAAAAACCTCCTCCACCCATCTACTCGTATAACCCTTTTCAAAAATATTCTTCTTCCTAGTTATTCTGACTCGATCACCGATTGAAAACTTTGGTATAATAAGTTCTGAAATCTCATCGCCGTATAAATTCATAAATACGGTCTTTTCGTTCGTTTTCAAACTAGCCTTCGCGGGAGTCATTTTAATGGAAGAATGTCTCGTTTCATTATAATTACTAACCATTTCGCCTAATACATCGATATATCTTCTAGTTGAATTAGCCGTAAAGTACTTGAACATTTTATCTTTCATACTCCTATTCCATCTTTCTACGATACAAGATTTTCCCTCGTTCTCGGTAGAATACAACTCGACTAAATTCTTCACATTTTTATTATAAAATTCTTTCCCTTTGTCGCACCAAACTTTGGCCGGCTGTCGACCACCTCTGAGTATCTTCACGAACCCATCAGCTGTAGACTTCCCACTCTTGTCATGTAATGGAACGATCCATCCGTATTTCGAAAACACATCTATGACGGTCAATAGATATTTCACACCATCATTATCTCTAGCGAAGGCTTGCATGTCGATTAGATCTGCCGCCCAAATCTGGTCAATCCCGCCAACATAGACCCGCCTCGTCCTAAAATTTCTCACTACTGGTTTGTGTAATTCATTCGCTAATTGATTAGTCCATTTCAGGTCCTGCTGTAATTCTAGGCTTTTTTAAACCTAGCCCGAGACTCGTTTTAGCGGACAAAATAGGTTTGACTATCGCCCTCTCTACGCGTTCCCGCAGACTTGGATTAGGTATATTATTCAACTGGTTTATCATTGCTCTATCAGCGACATTCCTAGAAGCCGTATCAGTGTGTTTATTGTATGCCAGGTCGTGAACATATGCCGCACTATCTACCCTGTTTATAGGTTTGCTCCAATCTTTGGGGGTTTCGTTGGGATTCAGACGCAAATCTAGTCTAGTACCGGGACCAGTAAACTGATGACCTGGCAAATGTACCTCACCAGCAAACTTGGCCCAAGGTAATTTAATGTTGCTAGTGGCAGCGTTCAGTGAACTAACTAGATCCCCACCTTGCGCAACAGCGGACGCCTTCACGAATTGAGTTTTTGTTTTCCCGCATACGACACAAACACCTCTGAGCATCGATCTCCCATTATTAGCCACGGCGTTCTGCACATCTCTCGTTTGGGTCTGTTTTTTACATTTTACGCAATACATTTCGTTTTTTAATAATATATATTTTTTAAATGGAGATTAGAGATATGAGTTGGGGCACCGCGCTCTCGAAAAGATTCAATAATCCGTTGTTACCCAAAAGCATACGTGGTTTGATAGTTGGGAAATCGGCGTGTGGAAAAACAACGCTTCTTCTCAATCTTTTACTCAGGCCAGACTGGTTGGATTATAATAACTTGCAGGTATTCGGTACTTCTCTGTTTCAACCGGAATATCGCATTATTAAAAAAGCATACGAAGAAAAATTGCCGAAAGAAGCGATCGTTTGGTTGTTTGAGCAGCGAGATGAAATCGTGGGCCTAAATGCGCCGCCAGACCTCGTTATGGAGGAAATAGCAAAAAACATAGACGCTAAATCCGATATAATTGCCAAGTTCTTTGAGAGCGCCGAAGATGTGCCAGACCCAAGAGATTTGAGCGCTGAAAAGAAGAACCTGATGATTTTTGATGATCTACAATTAGAAAAACAAAACAAATGCGAAACGTATTATAATCGGGGGCGGCATAGTAATGTAGATTGTTTTTACCTCGCCCAGAATTATTTCAAATTACCGCGCCAAACAATCAGAGAAAATGCGAACTTTATTTGCCTGTTCTAACAAGATCTGAAAAATTGTAATCATATTTACAACGATCATGTGAGTACAGACATGTCGAAAGATGAATTTAGAAAACTATGCAAAACAGTATGGGAACAACCTCATGGATTCGTGGTTTTGGACCTAACTAGCGACAAGTACAATGGTAAATACCGATGCGGACTCGACGAATTTTATATAATCGAGGATCCGCCCTTGTAAAAATTGTAAAATTGTATTGTATAGTAAAAATGGAATCATCGCTTCTCAAACAGATATCGGAAAACACGGAAAAGACGGCCTGTAACACGGAACCAAAAACATCATTTTCCATTTTTCTCAGCGAAAAGAGCACGCGAATCAGAACGAAGTTTAATCCACTACTCGAACTGGAGAAGAATAAGAAATACGAAATGGCCTTAGTTGCCCTCGAGACGTACTATTCTTTTCCTAATATCGACGCGTCAAACAACGTCTTTCGGTATTCGCCAAATCGCGACACAGATTGGGTGCGCATTGAAGTTCCAGAGGGTTG
Source organism: Lumbricus rubellus (assembly GCA_945859605.1). Lineage (NCBI taxonomy): Eukaryota > Metazoa > Annelida > Clitellata > Crassiclitellata > Lumbricidae > Lumbricus > Lumbricus rubellus. The sequence continues at coordinate 3,609,550 of OX243817.1, forward strand.
CTATGAAATAACGGATATCAACGAATATATACAGAGAGTGATGAAGGGGAATGGGCATTACGACGGGGTAAATGGAGAATATTGTATCTCAATAGCACCAAACACCAATACGCTGAGGTCTGTGGTAAATATAGCAGCTGGCTATATGGTTGACTTTACGTCAGAGAATTCAATCGGAAAGGTTCTAGGGTTTGAAAAATGGATCTATTCGGCTGGATATAATGAATCGGAGGGCTTGGTAAATATAATGAGTGTAAGCAGCCTAAGAGTGACCAGTGACATTATCGGGTCTTCGTACACTAACGGAACATCGGAAAACGTGATATATTCTTTTTTCCCAAACGTGGGTCCGGGTTACAAAATTATCGAAGTGCCGCATAATTTAATATATCTCCCGATTTTGCTGTCTACAATTTCAACGATGGAAACGAGGCTCACAGACCAGCATGGGAACCTACTAAATCTTCGAGGTGAAGAATTAGCGATTCGATTTCACATCAGAGAAGTTTGAAAGTTTTTGTAATTTATTAATAAAATGAATCGTTACCTGAAAGTAAAAGTTAATATTTCAGAAGCGCAACAAGACAAAATTAAAAGATCGCTTCAAGCGGGGAGCGGCGTGAGTATCAAACTATCGCACGATGATTTGAATGGCGAACACGTTTTGGCTCTCACCCAGGCGCAAATCAATAAAAATGGCAGCAGCCTACCAAAAAGGAACTGGCATGATTATTAAAATTAGTAAAACGCAATTGGAGAACAACAAGAAAGTCGAAGGTGGATTCATAGGCGCTATACTTCCGTTTCTAGCGACAGCGGGACGGTTCCTTCTGTCTAATGCACTGTCAAGTTTGGCGATGGGAGCACTAAGTGGTCTCGGCTCCGCGGCAACTACTAAGATTGTAGACAAAATCAGCGGTTCGGGTGTAATGTATGTCAAGAGAGGCGACATAGCGTGCAAAATAAGACCAGCCGGATCTGGTTTGTACTTGTCCCCGTGGCAAAAAGGTAGCTCAATAACGGCATCCGGGCTGTACATGAAAACAGGGTCGGGCTATGCGAGGGGCGAAGGACTTTTGTTGGGCCCCAACTCTCCGTTTCGAAACATTCCGATTCTCGGCATGATATTATAAACTATTCTATTATAAAATGTCGAGGCCAATACACAAATTTGGAACTAAACCAACTAGACCGGTAGAGGTTAGAACGCAGCCCGTTTCAGTCTTTTGGAAGATTACGAGCGGTGTTACTCGCGCCCCAGTAAGACAACTAGGAGGTCTGCGATGGGAGATTTTTGCGCAAAATGATATCACGATACAACCAAAGACAGCAAATACGCTAAGGCTTGGACTAGGTGTAGAAATGGCGGCAGGACTTTGCCTCGTTTCCCTCAGACAGAGTATCAAAGAACGACGATGCAGCCTACTAGACGGAGTGATTTCAGAAGATGTGGTTGATGACATCATAGTTTCCATTCAAAACAACTCCGATTCGGCAGTAACGATAAACGAAGGAGATTCGCTATGCTGTGTAAATTATCAACGGTAAAAAAATATATATTGCTAATAAATAAAAGAATGGAATACGAAGGCATCAAACTCTATCCAAACCTAAGAAATATAACGCCCTCTGCGCCAGAAGGTGAAATACAAATAGCCGCAGGGTCCGCACAAACGTATCGGCTTCAAAAGATTAGCGAAATCAAAAAGGAGATCGAGCAAGAACGAGACAAAAGAGCAACGTTGAGTAAAAAGTACCATAGAAGTGTAAGCGTAATCGGCGTAGTAGACAGTTTCCTCATGGTGGTCACGATGGGGCTCGGAATTTCGGGAATCGGCGTACTAGCTACCATAATTGCGGCTCCCATCGCTATTGCTATGGAAGGGACAGCGCTAGGTGCGGGGCTATTGAGTATAATTGGCAGCCGAATCTGTAAAAAGCTCGCCCTGAAGGCGGAGAAGCATGAAAAGATCAAAACGCTAGCTGATGCGAAGCTCAACACGATCAGCGACCATATTTCAAAAGCACTCGTGGATGATCACATTTCAGACGAGGAATATTCTCTGATTCTAAGTGAGATTGAAAAATTCAATGGCATGAAAGAAGAAATTAAAAGTAAGTCGAAAGTTGCGATAGACGCGATGGATGAGGAAACGAAACAATCACTCATCGATCGGGGAAGAGAGGAAGTCAGGCAGTCCTTTCAAAGCATGTTTGAGAAAAATACCGAATCTGCTCGAAAGACGACTAACGCGAACATGTATGAAATCATGTAGAGTTTTGCGGAGTTTTGTGGAGTTTTGTGGAGTTTTGTAGACCTATGTAGACCTATGTAGACCTATGTCGCTATTTCTGAAAATACGTCTAACCTATGTTTTTACACATGTCGAAAAACACGTCTAAAAACACGTCGAAAAACACGTCGAAAAACATTAATTTTTTTATTAAAAATGTCGTTTCTAAAGATAGATGACCCGGCGAAAAGAAATTTCATAGTCGAAGAGTTTCTGAAATCCAAGAAGAATATTCAACAAAACTTTTTATCGGAGAGATTGGGGGATTCGGGGCTGCAACAAGAATTAACCAAGCTGTACAAGCCTATCGTCGAGTCGCAATCCGCAATTTCTAAAGAGCAGAATGTCCTACTATCCGCCATCAAAGAAAATTCGATACCCACATCAAACGCGCTACAAACGCTTCCCGCGTCGTTGAAGGTTCAATTTCCTCAGTTTCCCTCGATAGAAGCGTATAGCGACGATCCGACTGAGGATATTAGAACTTTAGAATTAGGTGATGTAGCCACCAAGTACCTTCATCAATACGCCTCCGATAGAAAAATCGTAGACACGACGTTCGGAATACGATCAAAAAATGGTCAATTCTACATCGGTGATACTCCGATTTTTATTCAAGGAGACGATGTGACGGTTGGAAATAAGACGTATAGCGGAACACCGGGGCTTTGGGAGTTGTTGACGATGAAACAGCCGAACACGTCGATATACGATAATAATGATAGAGACGATTACGCCGAGATTCTACTCGCGTCGGATGCTATCAGACAGCCAAAAAATCCCAACAAACCGAAAGCATCTTCGAGCGTCAAATATAGAGAAATTATCAAGCCGATATGGGAAAAGAGGACTCGTAATGCGGTGGGTAAAGGCGTGGGTGGTGTAATCGTTATTTCCGAAGATCCAAACGTATTAGCGAAACAGCTAGAACTACGATTTCAAAGCTTCAAAGCAGGCAATACCGGCGTGAGAAACGAGATCGTGGCGATGTGCGACGCGTTATTGAGGCAGGAAGTGCTGAGTAAAGATGCTTACAAAAATATAATGATGGCATTGTAAAATGCAGGTCATTAATAGAAGGAGGTATAGAAAACAATACGAACAGTACTCAGTATGTTTGTGAAGCGATTCTTTTCTACTGAATCCTATCAAGCATCTTTTGCAATAGTACATTGATGTAGTAGTATTTTCTGTTTTCACCGCCATCAGTCTGTTGAAATTCTTGATCCAACAATAATGCTTCTTTTCTCCATCAGAAATGAGTAATAGATCTACACACCTATCATTCTCATGCTTTGATATATATAGTGGGAATACATTCACATCTTTCTCGTAACCAAAAACATTAATACTAATATTATTATTTCTCTCAAATTTACCTATCACATTAGCATCCGCTGCTACAGGGAATTCGATACCGGACCAATTGAGTTTCTCAGACTGTCTAATTAATTCTTTCGTAATTCTCTCCGGGTGTTCTTCAACGGGGTTTACAGCTCTCGCTACACACCACTTGAAGCATTCCTCATCTTTGTTCTTCATATTAATAATAGCCTTTTTATTCGCTAAATAATCAGGAAGTGGAATATAAGAACTTCCTTTCAATGGTTTATATACCACTGTATCGATATCCAACTTCAAAACGGTTTTGAATCTCCAATTACTCCCCCGCATCTGAAAACTAGCCATGCTCTCCTTAATTTTATCCGCTGCGTTGGTATATATTTCCCTCACATCGGTTGCTTCTAAAATAATATCACTCTTTGATTTGAAATTAGGCTCAGCCGTTACTACTTCGCCGGTTTTCATATCTACTTTCTCCATTACGCACATGAGATCGAGTTGAACTTTTACCCCCCGATTTTTCCCTAGCAGCCTAACTACCTGCGGTCTTACAGCCTTGAGAAAAGTTGCAACATCGATCCTGTTGTCGCCATCGATCGTGTATCTTTTTGTAAACCCTTTGATAGCCGTCGCAGTCTCTCGAAGTTTGAACCTATGAATGGGTGGTTTTATTTGAGGGGGTAACTGACTAATCTCACTAGTCAGCCAATCCGAGAAAACTGTTTTATGTTTTCCCGTATTCAAAAATTTCCAAGTAGTAGACAAGAATGCCGTAAGTTCCGCTTTTGCTAATCTCGAGTATCCTCGCACGCCTCTCTTTTTTGCAATTTCTCGCAATTCTCGTACCGTGGCTGGAGTATGCGCCGGTGCTTTGTTGACCGGGGCCCGAGCGCCTAGCCGATCTCCCTGCGATATGAGCGCTATGAGTTCCGCTTTTCGCAAACTCGAGTATCCTCTTTGTCCTCTCTGTTTAGGAATTTGTCGTAATTCTTTCAGATTATACGATGAGTAGTCCATTTTATATTGGGATCTCTTGTCTTTAGGCCGAGCGGTATATTCCATTTTTTTAGTCATTTTATATACGCCAGAGAAAAATTTTTTTTAACTTTTTTACGCCAGACGCCGAATATGAAAAAGTAAGGCTAGTATTGGTCAAACTGCGCGGACACTCAATTTTTAGGCTGGTATTGGTCAAATAGACGAAAGTGAAGGCTGTATAGGTCAAATGGACGAAACTGAAGGCCGTATTGGTCAAATGGGTCAAAGGTGAAGGCTATATTGGTCAAATGTCCGAGCTTGCTACAATGACCTCTACTAACAGCAACAATAGCAACAACAAACTATAACAGTAACAACAGCAATAACAGCAATATGAACAATTACGCCGATGGCACTAATAAGAACAAAAGCATCAATAACAGCAACAATAGCAACAACAAACTATAACAGTAATAACAGCAACAACAGTAATAACAGCAACAACAGCAATAACAGCAATAAGAACAATTACGCCGTTAGCACTAATAAGAACAAAAGCAACAATAACAGCAGCAACAACAACAATAATGACAGTAATCATAACGATAACAACGACAACAACAATAACAACAACACCGACAGAAACGACATAGACATATCCCTCAGGCTACCACGCTATTTTTGTAACACTGACTACCAAGGGGGGGTGGTTACCACCCCCCTGGATTTTGGGTTTGGTTTGAGATATCATAACTTGTAATACACCTATGGATTCAGCATTCATTTCTGCACAAAATGGTATATTTAGGTTTAAAATATATGAAAGCACCCCGAAATTATGAATTTTTTACCGTAGGCACCCGTCGATTCCACAAAATGTATACTTTCGCATAAGCAAAATATTAGATTCTGTGTGTTTTTAATTAAAAATAGTTTACATATAATAAAGTCCAATATTCAACTATAAAAACTAGTAATAAGTTAGTTTTAGTGACAATAAAAAGAGAAAAAACATGTAAAACATGCTGAAAAACGTTTACGCAGACTTATCGGTTTGCGTTGTAAAAAAACCCAACATTTTCACACATTTAAATTTATTTTAAGCACTTCCGGTCATCAAATGTCAAATTAATTGGTATAAAAAAATAGCCCTAAATGCACTCTATAGAATGACATAATTTATTTCTCTTAAAAAATAAATTATGAATAATTTTTAATAGGAAAAACATGAAAATTTTATGAAAATAAAACACCTTTATTTATATTTTAATTTATTTTGAGCACTTCCGGTTGTCAAAAGACAACTCCGTGACCACCAAAATGTAGCCCCACATTCCCTCTACAGAATGGTGTAATTGGTGTTTTTTCATGTCAAAGGACGGTTAAGATACAGCCGATAATCTAAGGGGGTGGTATCCACCCCCCCCCCCCTGGTGCCTCGGGTATATCGGGTATAACTTTTGAATGGTATGGTATATCATCACACATTTTAGCTCAAAATGTGTGCAAATGAATCCTCTACAGCTACCTAAAACGTCAAAATTTTATTCCTAACGAAAAAAGTTTGATTTGGGAAAAACCTAGGGGGGGTGGATACCTTGGTAGCCCGAGGGATATGAGACGAGCACAGACAGCAAAACAGAAGAGCGTCGTCGACACTTGATCACGTGCCATACAATTCAGAAAACGCCCTATACCGTCGAATCCACACTGTTATTAGCGACTCGAAGAAACACATCTCGGCTTCTCGGCTGACATCTTATTTGCTGCAGGTAGAGCCATGCGCCGCGGAACAACGCCGGCGACCGTGGCGTGGTTTGGCGCGCAGCGAAGGCGTAATAATCGACGCCGGGACTATATT
>OX243817.1:3618526-3646026 GCA_945859605.1 Lumbricus rubellus
TAGCGCCGTGACCTCAACGACCTCATCCTCCATGATTGATGAGGATGTGGTGCTGCATAGAACTGGACTCATGCAGGTGCAACGAATGGCAATAAAATAATTAGTTGGATGCTCATCACAGTAGAAAAACGGACTCAACGAAAAATTAAGTCATGCTATTCGAAAACTCTTTAATGTAAGATGAAATATTACAGAGCATGATTATTATAGTATTATTATTATTACTAAAGTATGAAATAATATAACATAAAATAAAACACAGAATAACATCATGTGATATAACATTGCATGACATAGCATTCCAAAGTGTACATCGCATGACATTGCACTGCTTAATATAACAATGTATAACGTATCATTGCATAATATATCTCTGCACATCATAACATTACACAGCACAACAATGCATAACATGTAGAACACTGCACTACATGACATTACATGGCATGACATTGATAATGTGACATACATGACAATGTACAACATAGCAAGGATTTAATGTTGTCCACAAGACCGTTGCAAAGTAGCTTGCAATGCTTGCTGGCTTCCTAAAGGCTTCTTAAAAAACTATGGTACATGTAGAGCTCACTGAGATAGTATAACAATCGCCCAAACTACAGTATATCCCCGAGTCCACAACTCGTGCCTCGGGGTCGAATGGCTGTATTCGGGGCCGAAAAGTAGCGGAGGGTCGAACACGAAGGGCAGTCACGTGACATCTGTTTATACATGTCCGGCTTCTTCGTGAGTGGACTGAAGCATCTCTCTCTCTCTCTCTCTCTCTCTCTCTCTCTCTCTCTCTCTCTCTCTCTCTCTCTCTCTCTCTCTCTCTCTCTCTCTCTCTCACTGTCTCTCTCTGTCTCTCTCTCTGTCTCTCTGTCTCTGTCTCTGTCTCTCTCTCTGTCTCTGTCTCTGTGTCTGGGTCTCTGTCTCTTTGTCTCTGTCTCTGTCTCTTTGTCTCTTTGTCTCTGTCTCTGTCTATTCGTATTCGGCCGAATAGTTTGTTCAGTTATTCGTAATAATGACATCACCTATTCGATACAGCCCTATAATTAGTAAGCGTGCATGTTTATAGATTTAATAATTATAAAGGCCTATAATTATGTCTATATGTTTATATGTTTATATGTTTTATATATAGTCTGTATATGTATATATGTATATATGTATATATATATATATGTGTGTGTGTGTGTGTCTGTGTGTGTGTACAACATTGTACAATGTATGTATCTGTGTAACTGCGTAATTGCAATGTAATCCAAAGTTTATCTAGCGCTTTATTCGCGAGGCAAAACCGATTTTACGATTTCCGACGCGTTGACGTTTTTATCTTGTCAAGATCGACTCTTTGTTGGCAAGCAGAATAACGGTGGCAATTTTCGCTTCAAGTATTGCCACCGCAAATAATATTGCCTTTGTTCGACGGCCAATATTGCCTTGTATACAGAGGAGGCGGTACACAGCTTAAGCGATATCGCTAACTTTTCATTACGACACATCGGCTGCCTGCTGAAGCGCTTTAGACGCTGAGGCCCGGCGATTAGGCGCTCGATTGGCGGCCATTATTCGATCACAGCTTCTAGGTAACAAAATGAATAATATGTGGACCATAATATTATATTTGTATTGTATGCATATGAATTATTTATCACGTGTGTGTAACTGTGTATTGCATTATGTGTATTGTATATTCTCGTGTATGTGTTGTATATGTATTCTACATGACATTTGTATTTATCACGAATGTAGTATTATATACGTATCTGCAGTATATTATGTATTTATAGAACATAGACGTACGGGTATTTTATGTATATATGTATGTCCTTTTATTTTGCGTGTTTAAATATATATTGTGTAGGTGACAGGTCTACATTGAGTGATGTGTGCAAGCCCGTTTTAGAGGCGCCAAATAGATGTTCAGATGCAAGTAGAATCACGTGTGATATAATTATGGGAACATAATGTAACATTAATATCCGTAGTGTACGCGTATATCTACATGTATATGTCCAGATACTGACCTATGTACATAATATATCCATGGGTCTGTGAATAAGCAACGGCCGACACACAAAACTTTGTTCGTGAATATACCTGAATAAACATATATACATACATAGGCTGTTTTCTGAGATCGCTGGGTTTCCATGAAGCTATAGATTAATATAATGGATTATGAGATTGAAATGACTTACTGCAATGACCAGACCGGTTGTTGTGAGCACCTGACTTCGTTCTTCCTGTTCAGAAAAGAAAGCATATAATAATGATAAGTCATCGCATGCAGTGAACAGGTGGCTATAGGCAGTATAGGGTAGGCTATAGTGTAACGTGTTTTATTGCGCAAGATACGCAATTTTAATGGCGTTCATTTCACAACTTGAAACGGAAGTGATAAAAGGTAAGGCAGAAATACAGAGTTTAATTCATAAATATATTGCTATCAGCTGAGTAGCCTATTCAGAGCGAGTCGGTGTTGCTTCTCTTAAACCTTGTCAATGCTAGAAATGGTCTACTCTTTTAAGCTGCTGATTCTATAGGCCTACCCTATATATGCTCCGTTTGGACACAGTGCCACTGTTGCTCCATATCCCCTACAATTCATCATAGCTGGTTCTATGCTAAAATAAAGCGGGACGGTCCTATAGTAAACATCCGCATCCACAGGTCACGTCAAATTAAATCATTTCAAACTCTTTTCCTGAACATAAGCACCACACAAATAAGCCCCTCCAGTGTTTAATATTCAGTCTGAGACTTGATGATGTTTGTGGCTTAAATTTTTACCACTAACTTTTTAAATACTTTTGTTGGCTGTATGAGTCAACGAAAGTAAGCTTATCTAAGAAGTTAGAGATTAAAAAATTAAGTCCACAAAAGTTACTGCACAAAAACTGATTTACAAGTACACAATTTTTTCTCAACTACACGCGTTGTGTCTAGCTGCACGTTAGTATAACCCCAGTATTAGGGTGAGGAAACCTCCATTATTATAAGAAAACGGAAATTACAAAATAATATAATCCCACAGCTGTAAGATTTAGAGGTGTTTAATAAAAGCTTACTATTTGTAAGCTTGCACGTGTATTTTCCAGTGCATATCGGCATTTTGCCGATTTGACTTAGGCCTAGGCCCTAGGGTGTATAACGTAATCTCATCTATAGAAATTATTTATAGGTAAAATTGACCTGCTTTACGTTGTAAATATAAAGTTCATAAAGAAATACCCTGAACAGAGAGTTTTTATATTAATCCAGAATTGACACACGGCGTTTGTGGCATTGGCGAAAAGATGCAGTAAAAAGAAACTTGTAGCATCTGAATAACACCATTAAAAGGCGTCTAAACGGAACTTAACAATCAAACTGATGGTTGGATGAATGGATGGGTCAATGGATGGATGCGAGGGTGGAAAGAAGGATGGATGCACGGACATTATATATGTATATATATATATATTATATACATATATATAGGGGAAATAGAAATCAGGTAAGTAGACAACTATTTGATAAACAAACGCAAAGTCATGACTTGTAACGCCGCCATATAAAATTGCCGTTATTATTATTAGCAGCAGAAATCTTATTAGTACTATTTATCTATCTTTCTGTATGTCTGTCTGTCTGTCCGTCCGTCTATATGTCTGTATGTCTGTCTTCCTCTTAATCTATTATTGTTATTATTAGCATTGACTCATTTTCCACACAGTGACACAATTGCCCCAGTCTCCCCTTCCATGCATCCCAATCTACCACCGTCGCCCCATTTCCCCCATACACATATTAACATCTAGATGTATACGAACCAGTCCGTGTATCCTGAGGAGGACGAAGTCAATGGATACGACGACGGGTCGACTTGTGTCCATGACGGCTCTGGCCACCGGATCGTAATCACGGAAGAGGAAAGCGAGAAGACGTTCCTCATGAGATGCGTTACGAAACTCATAGGCAGCTGGAGGTAAAATTTTTTATTAAGTTCACAAAAGTTACTGCACAAAATCTGATTTACAAGTGCACAGTTTTTTCTCTTAACTATACACACTTTGTGTCCAGCTGCACTTTAGAACAAGCCCTGCCATATTATAGGGTAAGGGAGTATATTTCATTAGCAGAAAATGGAAACTTACAAATTGATATAATCACGGGGTTTGAGATTTAGAGGTGTTTAATGAAAGCTTACTATTTAAGAAGGAAGAAGAAGCATATTAACGTATAATCACACACAGGCATACAAGTGTACGTGGGGGAACGGTGGTGTAGTGGGTATGTTCGTTGCCTTGGAGCCGTATGGTTGTAGGTTCGAATCCACCTCAAGTCGCTGCGTAGGGACCTTGGGCAAGTCCCTCACTCGCAATTGCTCAGCGCTTCGGCGTGAAACTCCGATGCAGTGTCCGCGCTGTAGTCGGGAGCACCTTTGAGTAGGAAGCTTGAAGGGGCGTTATAACAAGTGCACATACAAACAAACAAATCACTACTCAAAATTAAACATACGTACATGTACACACATAATATATACATGCATACAAACATACATGTACGTACATTCGCACGTTCGTGCATGCATCACGTGTGTAGGCGTATGTGTGCTTGCATGTGAGACTGTGAGTGTACGACTGTACGCACATGTATGTATGCAATATATTAGTCATATGTAGGCCTATATACAAGTTTGCGAATACGAATATCATTTGAATAAAGCTGTTGTGTTGACTTGGCCATTATTCTTCTACTTTGCATCCTCTGCAGTCTTCTCTTCCTGCCGCAGTCACTGTCCTACTGCTGCTGCTGCTGCTGCTGCTGCTGCTGGTGCTGCTGCTGCTGCAGATGATGATAACTCTCTGGTGATGCGGTGAAGGATGGACATGGTCACGGTCGTCGATTCTGACCGAAATCATCTTCGATTCTATTCCTGGCTTTCGTGCAACGACGTGTTGCCATGGTGATTGCAATGGTTGCCATGGCGATGAGATAAACTGCGCGGGATCAGACGTGATATATGCGATGACGTAATGCTATATGCCATGTATATGAGATTATGTGGCGCCTATAATTATAGTAGAGTCCATGAAAACGCTGCATACAAGTGTGACTGCACAGTTTTGTAATTATTAGGTAATGACAGAGAGAAAGACAGTCATACAGATAAATAGATAGACATACAGACAGACAGGCAGTATATCATCATCATCATCATCATCATCATCATCATCATCAGATAGAAAGTCAGACGGGTAGACTAATCGATAGGCAGATATATATTGATTAACAGACATACAGACATACAGACAGACAAACAGACATGACTGATCGATAGACAGATAGATTGATTGATTGACAGACAGACATACATACAGTGAGACAGACAGACAGACAGACAGACAGACAGACAGACAGACAGATAGACAGACAGATAGACAGACAAACAGACAGACTGTTGCTTACTGAGATAGTTGAGTTTCTCTTCGGGCGATGGTTGTACGGATCCTGCTGTGTTACCTGGAACTCGACCTTTGTCTCGATTCGTCGCAGGTCGTTTACCTGAAGGTCTGACCTTGGCACCTGCAGTGTTCAATCACATCAATCATCATCATCATCATCATCATCATCATCATCATCATCATCATCATCATCATCATCATCATCATCATCATCAACAACATCATCATCACCATCGAAATCATCATCATCATCATAATCATCATCATCATCATCCTCATCATCATCATCACCACCACCACCAACAGTATCATAATCATAATCATCATCACCATCTCCTAATACGTTGTTGAAGCGCCCGAGCGAGTGTATGACTTGTGCATGGTCCCTATATATAGCCTACGCGGCGGCGTGATGTGGATTCGTACCTGCAATCCCCCCCCACCCCACCCCCGGCTACAAAACGACGAATATACCCACTACACCACCGTGGTAGCTCGATTTTGAACGATTTTATCTACCTGCTTCTTTAAAAGTAAAATTGGTTCCAATCTTTTTTAAAGACACCTTCATGGTTGCCAACGCCATTAGACTTCGATCTACTTTGAAATGTAACAGGCTATAATTTTATATAGGCCTAGATACTTTACTAGCAACAAGACGGAATGTTGAATTGATATAATTACGCGGCTTCTGATTTAGAGGTGTTCAATAAAAGCTTACGCGTGTATTTTCCAAGGCATAGCCTTCCTGCATTTGGTCGTTTTCAAGGCATCTAACCTATCGATATTATTTACGAGTATCTAGGTATCATTGACCTGCCTTACTCTGTAAAAGTAGCGTTTATTTTTTAAATACCCTGGCCATGGAGCTGTATTGATCCAGATTTTAACATCGTCTTGCGACAACAAATGAAAGCTGTTGGCAACTACGCAGAAAATGAACAATGCATTAAAAAATATATACTTAAAGCATCTGAACATCGCTATAAAAGGTGTCTGAATTGAACTTCACAATCTCACTGCTATCCAGTTTCAACAACATTATCAACATAGGCTATAAACAGTTAATTCTAAACTGCCTATATATGGCGCGCACGGCCACAAAGAGAAGGTTCGACTGAAAAAATGATCTATTATTTATTTTTTATTTTGTTCATTTATTGACTTGCAATGTCACATCAATAATCACATAACAGAAACAGACATTAACAACAACAAAACTTCAACAAGGAAATAATTGTTATAAATTTAATATTAGTGCAGGTCAATGAGTCAGCCGACAAAGGTCTAAAAGACCCGCTTAAAATCTAGACATGAGACATGACAGTTCTAGAGGAAATAACCAAGACGTCAAGTCTGTTAAATGAACGAAGTGGGCGATGGATGATGCTGAGATTTAATAGAAGCTTAAATAAATATAGAAATAAATAAATAAATAAATAAAATATTAAAGAAATCATAAACCACCGCCCTTTAAAATATTCAACAGCAAACGTCATGATTCGTCATTAATTATATCACCGCATTATGAATATTCAGTAGCAAGCGTGCTATTTTTCGGTTGTAAATAAACGTATACCTTACTATAAATTTTAGTCCATGTTTCAAGAGTTTAACAAATCTAATATGTTATAATTATTAGTTATTATCCGAGAAATCATTATTACCCCTTCGGTTGGTTTATTTTTTGTGAGATTATATATGGCGGTCCAATTGAATTATTTGAACGTTTTGACGGGCGAATAGACTACAGTGGCTTAATTAGTGCTTGTAAGAATTGGATGCCTACCGGGGGGGGGGGGTTGTCAAATAAAGATGGCAGACAACATCAAATTTGGATTAACAAATCTCTCTGGCGAGGGTATTTTTAAAGTGAACTTTATGTTTACCCAGTAAGGAAGGTCAAAGATAAGTTTTGAAAAATGGGTTGGATGCCGCGAAAAAGAACAAACTGCAGCCATGCACTTGAAAATGCACTTGTAAGCTTAAATAGTATGGCTCTATTAAAGACACCTCTAAATCAGAAACCCCGTAATTATATTTACACGTCATATTCGATCAATTGACTATTAGGCTACATATCACTTGGTCACCTGTGCCGTCAGCTCTTGGAGCTCTGGCGATAGTCATGATGCATCCTCTCCAGTGTTTCCTCTCTCTTGTCGCCTCTCTTAGGCTACATATACTAATACTGTCCATTAATTTTGTCCAACTATAACGGGGACCGACGATAACAGCGTTGGCAACTATTAAAACCACAACTATAATATAGTATTCGAACAGCAACAGCCAAAAGTGTCTATTAAACGGAGTGTCACGATCTCACTGCCATCCAATCTTAGCAACATAAGCATAATAGCACTGCATCATTGCCGATGACGTACGCGGTCACAAAGAGAAGGTTCAATTGAACAAAATTTGGTACTTATGGGTTATCTACCCCGATTTATTTTGACACAGTGTCTTTTGCCATGAATCGACCAGTTTCTAATGGCTAAACTAACCCTAACACTAACCCTAACCGACCCTCACGATGCCTAACCTGAGCCCTAACCGACCCTCACGGAAAAGACGTGGAATGACAACGTTGAAAAAATAAAAAAATAAATCGGGGTAGATAACCCATAAGTACCCAAAATTTGATCTAGACTGAGCCATGACAGTTCTAGAGCGTGGAATCAAGATGTCAAGTCTGTTGGATGCATGAACTAAGTGGACGGTGGGAGGAAATTGGACGCGAGAAACAGCATGCCGCATGCACTTGAAAATGCACGTGTAAGCTTAAATAGTAGGCTTCTGTTAAACACCTCGAAATCACAAACCACGTAATTATATCTAATCTTCATCTTCATTCAACTGACAATAAAATATACACCTGGACCACTCAAGGGCAGGTCAAGGCTAACGTCTTTGGCAATCATTAAAGCAAAAACTATATATTATTTGAACAGCAAGAGCCAAAAGTGTAACAATCTCACACTGCTAACCAGTATTAACAACATAGGAACATTGCAGTTCACTCGACATTGCCTATGGCGCACAAGGTCACAAAGAGAAGGTTCAATTGAACAAATGATCGAGTCTGAACCATGACAGTTCTATAGAGCGAAGAACCAAGATGTCAGATCTGTTGGATGAACGATGTGGACGGTGGGAGGAAATTGGATGCGAGAAAAAGAGCAAAATGCCGATATGCACTGGAAAATGCACGTGTAGGCCTAAATATAGCTATAGCAGGCTTCTGCATGTATTAAACACCTCGAAATCACAAACCACGTTACCCACGTAATTATATCTAATCGTCATATTCGCCCAAATGGCAATAATGCGGGATGGACGTGTCACGTTATAAATAACGGCTTTGGCAACCATTAAAACAAAAACTATTATAGTAGGACCGAATCCAACCACAAGGTCAAGTCTGTTGGATGAACGAAGAGGACGGTGGGAAGAAGCAGTGAAGACGAAGCATAAACTTGTGGGGCGCGGTGGTGTAGTGGGTATGTCCGTTGCCTTGCAGCCGGAAGGTTGCATGTTCGAATCCATCTCAAGACGCCTCGTACGGACCTTGGGCAAGTCCTTCACTCGCAATTGCTCAGCGCATCGGCCTGAAACTTCGATTCAGTATCGGCGCTGTAGTCGGGAGCGCTTCTGAGTAGGAATCTTGAAGAGGCGCTATAGCAAGTGCACATACATAGCCTACATGACGTCAACCAAATATGTGAGGGCAATACCCCGCTAAGCTCTGAGTATGAGAATGAGGATCTCGAATTGAATGCGAGCACGGAGAGGAAGCCAGTGAAGTTCATCAAACATAAGATGAGAGGCAAGAGAGTATTATCGCTGGGAAGGCTGGCAGCTGTGTTGAAGAGGAGAGAGGTGAACCTTAAGAACACCAATTACCACTATAATACTCCATCTACGTCTGAGAAGTTTCACTTGAGGTAGCGTTATATAACTTCACCATTACGATTACCATTACAATCCACGTCATCCTCTTGATCAATACCATTACGTATACACTATACAAACAAACACACACACACACACACACACACACATCCAAGCGTACTAACAGACTAACACAAATAGTTGAAAACTTGAAAGCAAGTGCTGATTACCTTTCGCGTCTACTTGCAGAACAACCGCGGTCAGCGTCAGGTACACGACGATATGAATATTCATGACGATGCGGCGTCACGTGACCGATCATTCGGTCATTTCCAGCCAATCAGCGTTGTTTACGTCTAAAACAGAAATCATGTGGTTCTGACGTCATACGAGCGTCGGCTCAATGTCGTAATTAGAAGTTTATGGTTTGCGAGATGATGGTTTCCGGTTTCACCCGCGACCCCTAGCGACGTGTTCAGAAGTCGACGGAGGTTTTTGATAAGCTAACTGTCCGAGAGGGGGCGCCCGTATCAAAAACCGTTTCAGATCATAAACTGGCAATAACGTAGGCTGGCCGACACGTGCACCGTGGATGTCTGTGTAATGGAAAGTGGATGGAAACCAGGACGTTGACATCAGTGAAAAATGGAGGTAAATAAATAAAGACTCAGTGAACTCCATCGCAAAAATGTTGCATAAAAACATGTACTATTAAAACTCAACCATAAATTATGTATACAATGAGCATGTATTTTAAAGTTATGGAAAGAGAAGTTATGTTTTTACGCCGATTCTGCGTCGTTGCATGTATGACAGCTGCTGTGGATTGATCCATATAAAATGCGGATCGTTTCAGCCTCTCTGAGGTCGTCCAGTTCACTAATAACTATTATAGTGGAGCATTCCAGCTTTCAATTGCTGGATATCTTAATAACGATCACAGCAATAACTGTCCAGAGAAAGTGCATAGTGCCATTTTTATCAGTGTCAACGTTGCACCGATTTACCCTATTTTAATACTGGTTCTATCTATATCAACAGCGATCGGCAATTTCAATAATAAGTTAAGGAGTTATATGTACTTTTGAAGTAGGGTCATTGTTGTTCCAAGCTACCCTATAACCTATTCCTGAATTCAACGTATCCACCAACATACACTGAGTGACGATTGATGGCATATTCCAACATTTCACAAAAAATCGTTGTGTCTTTTTCCATCGCCATCTCTCTCACTTTTCCATCTTTGAACGTCGATTTATCCGGAAACATTGATGCTACACTCCACCATTCGGACGGTCGATAATTTCACCAGTAACTGATGGAGCGCTCCACATTTCTGCGATGGAATAATAAGCAAATAGAACTGCTGGAGCATTCCAGCATTTCCAGCGATGAACCATCATTCCAGTATAGTAACTTGAGTAGACTTCAAGATGGCAGCGGTGAAATAATCCACCAACAACAGCCGGTGGTTCCCACCTAATT
This sequence comes from Lumbricus rubellus, assembly GCA_945859605.1. Classification (NCBI taxonomy): domain Eukaryota; kingdom Metazoa; phylum Annelida; class Clitellata; order Crassiclitellata; family Lumbricidae; genus Lumbricus; species Lumbricus rubellus. The sequence continues at coordinate 3,629,353 of OX243817.1, forward strand.
CACTCCCCACCCCACCCTTGATCTAACAGTAGAAAGACCGTGGTGAAAAAATATTGGTGGTAGGCTATACATAGGGACCACCAAAATTGGTTAAATATTCTAGATTGACGGTAGCCTAATATATAGGTATGTATCAACTTGTTGATATCGTTCGCGAACGTTTGAATAATCTAAACAGATATTTTGGTATCTAAACACTTTTTCTGTTATTTTAAACACCATTTATGTTATCTAAACAGCATTTTGTGTTATATAAGCATTTTTTGTTTGTTATCTAAACACCTTTTTTGTTATTTAAACAGCATTTTGTTTGTTATCGAAACAGCTTTTTTGCTATAATTATAACAGTAGGTTTTTGTTATTGAAAACACCTTTTTGTTATTTAAATACTATCCTTCTTGTTATCTAAACAGTTTTCAAGTAACGATCTGCATGGGTTGTTTCGTGTGTAGTCGGAGAGATATCGGTGCAAATGGTGTTTGTTGGGGCGAGAGATTTAATGGTGGTTATTTTCGGCCGCGTGTCTCCCAGGGGAAAATGGGAAACTAGGAAGGAAAGAGAAGCAAACAGATAAATATAGATAGAAAGATGGATGGATGGGATGGATAGATGGATGACAAGGGATAGAGAGAGATGGAGAGAGACAGAGGCAGAAACAGACAAAGCGGATACTGAGGTAGAATTAAGGAATAAAAAAGAGGAGTAGAGACACAGAGAGACTGAGCGAGAGACAGAGAAGAAAAGTGAGACAGGGATGGAGGAAGGGACAGCTAAACACAAGGAACCAAATGCAGCATACATTCTTGGATGAGAAATAGATAGAAAGTCAGACACAGACAGACAGACAGACAGGCAGACAGAGAGAAAGGCAATGACACACACACAGCATGGATAGAAAGAAAGAGAACAGAAGGGAAGCATCATCCTGTGATTGGTCGGTGAGCAAATTTGCTGTTTCAATTATAAATGCGCTAAAGAAAGAAGAAGACAACTTAGACAAGCAATCAAGAAGGAACAGAAAAAAAGTAAAATGTAAAAGGTTGCAAACGTTGTAGGAGACAGAGAGAAACACGGCGTGACAGAGACAGTGGAACCAACCAGAGAAACAAAAAAGGCAAACATAGACACATACAGCGGGAGACAGAGACAGATAAACAAAGAGAGACATACAGAAGACAAAGAGACAGACAGACAGACAGACACAGAGAGAGCCAAAGAGACAGAGAGAGAGACAGAGAAAGACAGACACCGAGAGACAGTGAGATACAGAAAGAGGCAGAGACAGCCAGATAAACAGAGAGAGATGTAAAGAGAGACAGAGAGGCAGAGACAGATATAATGTGTGAAATAACACAGTAAAGACGGCAGATTACAGATTCGGACAGACAGAAGGTAAGAGAAGGAGAGAGGGGTCGTGATCGAGAGGAATTTGGATGCAGCGAAAGATGAATCTGCGGATGAGGATGAGGAGGAGGAAGAGGAGGATGATGAGGATGAAGAGGAGGAGGATGGCGCATTTGTATTCGGCCATTGAGTCCATCGGTGAAAATGACGTCAGCAGCTATTGACGCAATTCATCGTATTTCAACGCTGCAGCTTCAAAGTAGACTTTCATCTAATATCACTTACACCAACAACACCAACAACACCATTTCACGACCACAGACACCAGTGAACTCAAAGCCTGTATACGCAGAGAATGAAGAGTGAGAAAGACAGACAGACAGACAGACATACAGACACATAGATAGGCAAACAGGCAGACAGAGAAAGAGAGAGAGACAGACACGCAGACAGACAGACAGACAGGCACGCAGACAGGCACACAGACAGAGGAGATGGTTGAAGGGGAGCGCGAGAGAGAGCAAGATAGAGATAGAAAGAGAGACAGCATCACAGCAGACAGACAGAAACGGAGACGAGATACTGAGGGGAAGATAGAGATAAAGAAACAAAACAGACCGACAGATAGACATATACATGTACGTACGTACGTGCGCACATGCGTGTGTAGATAGGTAGGACAGATAATTTAACAGGTCCATAAATTCATCTTTCACTTCCACACAATGTCATCAGAAGTTCTCCAAACGTCAGCTCGTCTACATTTTCAAAGCCATGAAGATTTTGTATGTCTCAATAAATCTAATTTCATTCAATCCAATGAAACGAGATGAAACCAACTTTAGAAGCCTTTCTTCACACGACATCCTTGCAGGACATCTGACGAGTTTGCATGGTATATAGTTCCATTTTATATAAAGTCTATGCATTCAGCTGACTGACGGTTCCAACTTGTCACCATATCCACCAATAGCATCCAAACATCCCACGTGGTCAGTAACTGCTAGTAAGTAAGGCGAAAGTGGGCCAGCGTTTTAGATGTTTATCGCTCGAGAGCAAAGATAACTGCGTTGCATATACAATACATGTATATTATGAGGCAGAAGAGCTCTCTCTCTCTCTTCAATATACATCGAAATCCAATTCTCCTTTTTATGTCTTATCAATAGAATCGAGTTCAAAGCGTTTTCTCACCTAATAAATCACGAGGCTGTAAATATAAACAGTGCACATATACATACATACATGCATACATACATACATACATACATACATACATACATACATACATACATACATACATATATACATGCATGCATGCATGCATACATACATACATACATACATACATACATACACACATACATACGTACGTACGTACGTACATACATACATACAAACATACATACATACATACATACATACATACATACATACATACATACATACATACATACATACATACATACATACATACATACATACATACATACATACATACATACATACATACATACATACATAGTTACATACAGTGTACATACATGCATACATACATACTGCATACATACATGTATACATACATACATAAAATTATATACATACATACATAGTACGTACATACATACATACATACATACACACATACATGATACATAAATACAACATTTATTCGTTTGTTATTCATTTATTCATTCAATAATTCAGACTGTTAATTCTCTCAGTCCTTCTGGTCATCCGTCCTTCCTAGTAATTTCATATATATATATATATATATATAATTTTTATATAATATATATAATATGTATGCATACGTGTTATACAATATATATGTAGTATTATGTACATACTTAGGCGTAGAGGACATTTCAGTAGTGGGGGGGGGGGGGGGCAAAAATGAAACTTTTGCCCGAAATTTGTTTTTCATCCGCCGAAATCTTAAGAAAAATTCCCGTTACGTTTGCCCGAAAATTCTGACGACCTTTTTAAAGTCATCTGGCCGAAATCTTCCGAAATTTCTTGTTACTTTTTGCCCGAAAGGTCTGATGACCTTTTTTGTTCGGGCAAGTCTGATTTTTCGGGCAAAAAGACCCGGAAAAATAAAAAAGTTGTAAAAAATAAATTTAAAAAAAAACTTTTCCGGGTGTGCTTGCCCGAAAAATCAGACTTGCCCGAAATTTGGGAGGGGGCATTTGCCCCTCTGGACCCCCGTCTCCTACGCCTATGTGTACATACATGTATATGCATATACCATATTACAATAGTAGGCCTATTACACATGTGGACGTATAATATAGGTAGGCCTGCATTTAATCATATAACGTTATATAATACTATGTATATACTAGCTGAACCCGGCCACGCGTTGCTGTGGCTGAAAAGAGGCTCCCCTTCCCCCTCCCCCCCCCCCTCCCCTCCCCCCCCCCCCCCCCCCCCCCCCCCCCCCCCCCCCCCCCCCCCCCCCCCCCCCCCCCCCCCCCCCCCCCCCCCCCCCCCCCCCCCTCCCCCCCCCCCTCCCCCTCCCCCTCCCCCTCCCCCTCCCCCTCCCCCTCCCCCTCCCCCTCCCCCTCCCCCTCCCCCTCCCCCTCCCCCTCCCCCTCCCCCTCCCCCTCCCCCCCCCCCTCCCCCCTCCCCCCCCCCCCCCCCCCCCCCCCCCCCCTCCCCCTCCCCCCCCCCCCCCCCCCCCCCCCCCCCCCCCCCCTCCCCCCCCCCCCCCCCCCCCCCCCCCCCCTCCCCCTCCCCCTCCCCCTCCCCCTCCCCCTCCCCCTCCCCCTCCCCCTCCCCCTCCCCCTCCCCCTCCCCCTCCCCCTCCCCCTCCCCCTCCCCCTCCCCCTCCCCCTCCCCCCCCCCCTCCCCCCCCCCCCCCCCCCCCCCCCCCCCCTCCCCCTCCCCCTCCCCCTCCCCCCCCCCCCCCCCCTCCCCCTCCCCCCCCCCCCCCTTTCCCTCCCCCTCCCCCCCCCCTCCGTCCCCCTCCCCTTCCCCTCCCCTTGACCTCCCCCTCCCCTCCCCCTCCGCTCCCTCCCCACCGTCTTTGTCCCGCTCCTTTCCTCCGTCGCAGCGTCCATTCCAAGCCCAAAGGCCGCTTTGTGAAAAGGCCTAAAAGCGGCCTCTTTGGAAAATTAATCGCGACTCGCTTATGACGTCATAGCACGCCACCTCATTGATGTTTGGTTGCTGTGTTTGGAGACGGCGTTTATGAAATCTCTGCAGCCGTGTGGGACGTGTTTAGTTTGCAAATGGCGGACGAACGGATTGCAAAGTTCACTTTTTGTGGAAACGGTTGGGTTTTTTCGGGTGAAAACATCTTAAGACACGTTGCTATTTGAATGGAAGGTTTTGGTAAATTTTCACAACAATCGGCGCGTCACTTTCAGCGTGAAAATGCGACGAACTATTGGAAAGTTTCATTTTTATATATATAGATTATATAATTATTTCTATATATTATATATATATATATATATATATATGGCATGTCTACAAATGCAAATACATGTAAATTTCTCCAGCGTTCATCACACATAACAATGGAAGCAAACCTAAAATGTCTGACCGTCTAAACCGGACCAACCCAGCAAACACCATCGTCACACTTGATTTATGCTAAATCACTCCCTTGCCTTCCAATACAAGTGTTAAACCTGTCATTCCCTCATAGCGAAAGACATGACATATCGCCGTGTAAACGAACCACAGCCAAAGGCGCGCCCAAACAGGTGCGAGCGCGTACACAACGTGTGCGTCGTCAACATCATTCCCCAATGCTCACCGGGCAATCGCCGAGCACCCATTGCATTGGTAAAGTCGCCGAGTCGGCACCGAGCACGTACCGTGCCGATTTGGAACGCGCTCGGTTGTGACCGTGCTAATTTTGTTGTCTTGGATGACCTATAGGCTGAAGGTTATAGGGAATAGTGGGGGAGGGGTGGGATGTGGGTGGATGGTGGAGGGGGGGCGTTGGGCCAGTATATTGAAGTTTTATGTGCAACGGGTGTAGCCATTCGGCCACCATTAATGTGATGTACATGTAGCTAAGACAAAAAGCATTGTATGGTTGAAGATACTTGTATGGCTGAATATATACCAGTATAGAGAAAGGGTCGCAAAGGTTTGTCAGTCACTCATTAAATTGAGTAAAGCGGGAAGGAGACCCGACCGACGACTCCAATTGGAGCGTAGACTCGGAACCGACCTGGGCTGGCGAATCAAAGTCCACCGTGCCCACCTTCTCGTGGTGCGACCTGTTAGTAACCTTTCCGTATGGAAGGGTGAACGAACGGGCACGGATGGCAAACAGGGGGAAGGCAATGGCAAACCACCCCTTATCTTCTGCCAAGAAAATTGAAATGATGTGGAAGGCCAAGGAAGAAATGGTTGGATGAGGTACAGGAAAAGTCTGGCATGAGACTGGAGGAGCTAAGAGAGGCGACTAGGGAGAGGATCAACTGGAGAGGATACATCAGGGATATCGCCAGAGCTGCAGAAGCTGACGGCACCAGGTGACCAGGTGATAGAGAAATATGAGTGTATGTATATATACAGTATTATGCAGGCAAATATACTGGATGCATATATAAATATATACACATAAATAATAAATGTATAATATATATATACATGCTTTAATACTCTTTCATATTATGTCTAAATATATCGTAACAAATAATGCAATACATTATTACAATATTCTTTTTGATATCGTTTTCAGCCGTTGTTCCAGGAAGCATATGTGGGAGACCCGAGAAGCGATAGGTCTACACAATAGTTTTGGGAAAGGAAGACACATAGAGACTCAGACAGACAGAGACAGGCAGGCAAGGGTAGAGGCATACAAAGGCACAGATACATTGCATAGAGACATGTAGGCTGCAGTGTCGTAGGCACTCAGACAAGAAGACATGTATGTATGTATGTATGTATGTTTGTATGTATATATATATGTATCTACCGTATATGCCTACTGGCGATTATGAGGTATCACCAGCATAAGCTTTTTGTTCCCTTTTGGGTATACGCATACAGTGGCGGCGCCGGGATTTCAGGTTTGGGGGATGAAGCACCAAGCCCAACTGGAACATTTTTATGTCGCGCCGAAGGCGCGAAGCTGCGAGTGCCGAAGGCGCGAAGCTGCGAGTGCCGAAGGCACGAAGCCCATACCGACTAGGGTCTGGGGGAGCGTCGTAAGCTCCCCCAGCGAGGTCTGGGGCGGAGCCCCAGCCGCCAAAGCATTTTCAGCTCTGTTGACCTCAACTTGAGTCCTTTTTAGGCTTCTTTGCCAGCTGTTTATGAACGATAAAATCATGAAAACTTAAATAAGATGTCGTTTGTAGGGAGTTTTACGGGTACAATCAGTGGCGGCGCCCGGCTTTCAGGCTTGGGGGCTGAAATCCCAAGCCCTTCCTTCCAGGAAAGCAAGTAGAATATTTTTCTTAAGGGCGGTAATTTTGCATGCGCTGGAGACGCGAAGCTGCAAGTGCCGAATGGACGAAGGTCATATCGACTATGGGTCTGGGGGAGCGTCGTAAGCTCCCCCAGCGGGGTCTGGGGCGGAGCCCCAGAAACCAGCGCGTTTTTCGCTGCTGACATCGACAGGAGCGCGTTTCAGGCTCATGTTTGATAACTGTTTATGAACGATAAAGTCATGAAATTTTTTGGGAATTTCCACATAGCAATAATAGCATTTTGGGCTGTCATCTTTTTACCAATTAGCTCATCATTTCAATGCTGAAAGTTGTGGATTACGACTTCAAAAGTGTCCCCTTGTAGGCCATTGTTTAAATTTTGGATATCAGCACTTTAATGGTAACATTTTAAGCTGTCACCTCAACAAATTTCTCATAATTATTTTATTGCTGAAAGAAATGGTTTATGAGTTCAATAATGGTTCTCCACGTTGTATAAATTATTGAATGCCACACTGCAAGGGTATACCAGCTTTGCTGTCGTCCTAGCAAAATTGTTCATGATGGATAAACAGTAGATAACACTCTAGAAATTTATACTGACATTTTTTAGATATTTTTGAAATATTGAAATACCACAAACTTCGGGGTCTCGTGGGCCGTCCCCTGGCTCCCAAGTCTCCGCCCATGACTGCTGGTGCTAAATTAACCCCCATTTCCCAATGAATAGTTGTGTAGGACTACCGGCGTAGCCCCTCAGAAAGCCGGCAGGACATGGTGCACATAACCTCATCATAAGCATCGACGCGCTATTGTAGCGAAATTCAAAATTGCTGTCCTTGTGAATCTCAGTCCCTTCCTCCGCGAACCCGGACTCAACACCCTTTTCCCGCCAGCCCGGACTCACACCGGGTCAAACCTCAGCCTCCTTCCTCCGCCAGCCAGGACTCACACCGGCCGAACCTCAGCCCCTTTCTCCGCCAGCCAGGACTCACGCCGGTCCGGACCTCAGTCCCCTTGCCCCCGCGCAGACCTCAGCCCCCCGCCGCCTCGGACTTCCAGCCCCCTTCTCCCCGCTAGCCCGGGTTCAGACTGGTCCGGATCTCAGACCCTTTCTTCGCCAGTTCAAACCCTCCAGTCCTCTTCCCTCTTCCAGACCCGTCCGGACCTCAGACCGGTCGGTACCTCAACCCCTGGTCCGCCATCGCGGATCTCTGCTTCTTTCTCCCCGCCAGACCGGTTCTCAGACCGGCCCGGACCTCAGCCCTCTGTCCCCTGCAGCTCCATTAGGGTATAAATAAGAGGACTGTGTGCATGCTAAATTGCTAATATTGAGTCGCAGAGAGAATCGATTTCCGGGAGTTGAGTCCAGTCGCAATTGATGTCTCACATGTGAGTCGATGTATGACCGTCCGCCGCAGTTGAGGTCCGAAAACAAGATAATAATAATAACTTTTAAGCCGATAAATGAAGATTCATTGCTTTTTGCTTTGGGATGAGGCTGAGTCACATTTAGGGGCTTAGCCCCCTAACCCCTCATCTGGTGCCGCCAATGGCATAAGCATCTACACTATGACAATATAGTTGATTTTGTTGCCGGCGTTGTTCATTGTCTAGTTTCCTTATTACGAAGTAAGCCGTTTTAGACATTTTCAGCTTTTTCCTTTGAGAGGGCTGAGCCACGTTTAGGGGGACTTAGCCCCCCCTTACCCCCTCTGGCGCCGCCACTGTACGCATACAGGTATTTTTTCACAGTTTAAACAGGCCTAACTACCAACAAAGCGTTTCAAAACTCATCCGCAAGCCAGTTACATTTTACCTATTTATAAAGTATAGAGCCTAACCGGTGTAGGTCTAAACTCTAAAGGCTTCAAATTATAACCCCCCCCTCCTAAACACTACCCCCTGCAAACTAATTTGCATCAATCATCGCATTTATTGGACAAAAAATATAATATTTCACGCTTTAATTCTTTAATTTACAATTTGTAATAAATTTTTTTAGCCTTTCCGGGCTGTACGCACTTGCGTACGTGCGTACGCCTAACGGCGCCCCTGATCATCTTAATCAGTGACCATGTGTGAATTTGGTTGATTTTTGTCTCAAACAAACATCGTTACTGACTTCAGTTATTAGACCAGTCTGTGCAACATAGGCTATTATTTACGGAAGTTTTATAAAAATAAATAAACAACTAAATTGAACAACTTCGATGTGTTGCCAAATGCTGACCTGTCAAACTACATGTATAATTTGTCCCACAACCAGCACGTCGTGTCTGTACCATCTCTTGGCCATTAATTGACGAAGTATAATAGCAACAAAATATCGCAATAAAAGTAGTCCGTAACAGAAACCAAAACACCCAGAAAATGTCTCTCTCTCTCTCTCTTCTCTTTCTCTCTCTCTTTCTCTCTGCCTCTTCCTGCCCTCTCTCCGCCTCACTCTGTCTGTCCTTCCGACAGTCTGTCCGAAACAGAGACAGACAGAGACAGACAGACAGACAGTGGGAGAGAGAGGGAGGGGAGACTGAGACTGTCTGTCTGTTACTCTGTGTCTCTCTCCCTGCCTCTCTCTCTCTCTCTCTTTCTCTACCTCTCTGCCTCGAAAGGGTCCGTTGAGGCTGGAATGGCTTAAGCCCCTCACCCCACCCCATCCAGCCAGCCACCATGTTCATCCCATTCATAACTCCCGAGTCCTAGATCCAGCATAAAATGGAGTATACGGTGGATACGGATGCAGTCCGTCTATCCGATCTACGTTAGCCATGGATCGTCGGTATATGATCCTGCATGGACGCGGAAGAAGTACATTGATATCATCGTCTTGCTACGTCAGTTCCGTTTGATCCGCCAGAGAGATGCATGAAGCCGAGAGAGCGGATAAAAATAAAAAGGGAAGTTTGTCAAAACATCTAAAGCTCCCAATAAGTGCCGTACAATGCATGTATACTATTATAAGACACAGTCAGCACGAAGCCGAGAGGCATTCAAGCTATATATATATAAGCCTATACATATAAGTGGCCTACTGTACAATAATTGTACATAAGATTATTTTCCAAATTGATTTTGCCTTAGGACCTATTTCCTCGGGGCTGTCACGCTGAGAGCGGTTGTGAATAGCTAGTATTGCAAAAGGCGCTTTATAATTTCTTGCATACAATTATACAATTGCGATAACAGTTATCGCAATTGTAAAATTAGGCTAGTTTGTAGTTACTACTAACTAGCCTACGAACAACGGTGAAGTATTATACTTCCGCGTTGTTCGTGGGCTTCTCAGTTACATTCAGTGAAGTTATAATCAACATCATTAACTCATTCCAGCCGGAATTGTTTTGATACCTATGCTGTTAATGGGGTCACGGGTGACCCCATCCGGCAGGAAAGAGTTAATGCAACAAAATGGTCTTGACCATTATTGTTTATTACAATCATACTGCGTTATGTCAGTTTGAAAATAAACGAAGATTTTAAAAGTTTGCAATGGTGAGGCGCCATTAAAATTTCGTCGATGTCATTTTCGTAATTTTCCTTTCAAGCCATCAGACTGTCAAATCGTTATCATCAGATTTCAGAATAACAAAATCCTTGGATTTTTCAGGGAATTTATAAAGTGCCCGAGTGAATAATAGATTTTACAAATATCCTACAAATTTGCAACTTGCATGAAACGCATGTATAAATGGCACTGTACCGTATGTCATGCTTTCTATGATGAGTCATAATTATTTAGCGTGCGTCAGAGCACATGGATGCCTCCGTATGCCTAGAAGTATGCGTGCATGACCGAGTAAGTAACTCTGCGTGTATGCTTCTTCGCATGCGTTTCCATAATGACGGCTGTATAGCAGTTACCACAATCATTCCTTCAACTGTTGCCTTAGATGACAGGTCTGACGTGTGAGGAGGAGGTGGAGGCGCTGAATATTCGTCCTTGCAGCCCCCACCCTCCACCCCCGAGAGACCTTGACGGAACTTTTGGCTGAATCGCACGAGTGTCTCCAGCAATCACCTCTATTCCCTGATGGAAACAACGCAAGCTGTCAAACTCGATGGGCTCAGAGTAATTATGGCTGAAACCATATATGCGATGATACATGTACGTACAGGCGCTTATGGATAGGCTACTTATGCATGCACGATTGCACGTGTGCACATATGTATTTCTCCCGAATGCGCGTACGCGTGCATTTACGTAACGCTTTCAAAATGTAGAGTCATGAGGTTAATAATTATGAATGAACATCCCTAAGACCGGTATATATGTTACAGGCAATGTGTAAAATCAGGGATTTTGTAAAATGCCTGAAATTTTTAGGCAATTTGTAAAATCCCCAATTCACTCGGGCACTTTACACAATCCCTGAAAAAAACAGGGATTTTGTAAAATCCCTGAAATCTGAAGCTGAATATTTGACAGATTGCCTGAAACGAAATGACGAACATAACTGAACGTTGCCATCGACTGTTGCGACTCACTTTCTCTTTGAAATATTGAAGTAAGTAAGTAAGTATGGTTATTCTAATATCCAGGTTTATTATATCTATGGTTCTGCGGGCCATAAGTCAGCCTGTCTATTTAATTTTATATCAGTGATTTGTTGTCGCAGCAATTTTAATATTACCGAAATTGAATTTAAATTAAACAATTTCTGTCTATAAGAACCTCTGCTCCAGGTACTTCATCCTCAGACAACAATCCATCTCATCCAAGTACCTCAACCACATCCTCATACATCAACCAGACAGGTCTTTCCACATCAACAGAGGTAGCAGTCATCAATGGATCAGGTCTGGGTACATCGGAACAGCACAATCTCGACAACCAGCCTGTTTTGCTGGAAGATGTCATGGACAAAAATAGTTCAGCTCTGGAACAGAATCGTGTTACAATTAAAACACAACGTAAGCGAGCTCGGGATGCAATGGTTGATCAGGCAGAGCGTATGGTAAAGCGTAGCCGAGTGACAAACGTTGCTGCAAACACAGGAAACAATATCACCATAATTATATATTCCCCTTGTTGACAGAGGCCGGGGAGATCCTCGAAATATAATGGGTGTTGTTTGTGAGCGTGACAACAACGACCTCTACAGAATCGCTGTAAGGGCTGGAATGTTGTCCGGGAAATACTCCCGTAATCAATTTGATTTGTGTGCCCACAACCTACTAACTAACAATGACATTTCAACAGAACAGGAAGTAGGACTTCGAAGTGCTGTTCAATTTGAATCCAAATGTGGTGGGCAAGGTTTTTTTAAATGCAACTGTTCAGGGACTGGACGCTGCAAGACAAATAGGTGCAAATGTTTCAAAGCAAAGGTCAAATGTAACAGTCGATGTCATTCGAGTACGTCATGTGTAAACAAAAACTGATGTAGCCGTTTAAAAACTGAACTAAAAATGAATTTGGAACTGAACTTAGAAGAAACATTCAGGAGGGGTGTCGACAAGTAATTTTATGTAGTATTAAACTTTTTAAAATGTAAGTGGTAGTGCTGTTAGTATTCGATTTGTTCATAGCAGTTTACAAATTTGAAAAAAATTTAATGTATTATAGATGACTTTAACTAATTAACTTTGAAAATTAAAAACTAAAATTCGAAAAATTAAATTGAAGTAGGCCTAAACAAAAAGGCATTTGACAGCGTCCAAAGACCTGTGGTGTGGAACATCCTCGCACAATACGGTATACCAGAGAAGGTTATAAACATCATAAAAGAAATGTATAGAGAAAGCAGGTGTGCAGTAAGAACGGAGGGGAAACTAGGAGAGTGGTTTCAGATCGTCACAGGGGTGCGTCAGGGTTGCATCTTGTCACCATTGCTATTCCTGATAACGATCGATTGGGTGATGAGACGGAGCACAAAAGATGGAGAGTGTGGACTGGAGTGGAAAGGAGCCGGAAAGCTGGCGGACTTAGACTTCGCAGACGATATAGCACTACTGGAGGAGTCTTGGGGAGGGATGAGTAAACTCACGAACAGTGTGGAGAGAGAGGCGGGTCTGGTCGGATTAAAGATCAACACCACAAAAACAAAGATTATGAAAATAGGAAAATGGATAACGACGGAGAACATCAAAGTTGGGGAGGATGTGCTGGAGGAGGTGGAGCACTTCTGCTACCTGGGAAGTGCAATTTCAAACAATGGCAGCTGTGATAAGGAGATTGGAAGCAGAATGGGAAAAGCCAATGCCACATTTGGAAGGTTGAACAACATATGGAGGAACAAAGGACTCAGTATAGTAACAAAGACAAGATTGTATAGAGCTTTGGTATTGACAACGTTGCTGTATGGGGCAGAGACATGGCCTATGACAAAAGCCAATATGAAGAAACTGGAGGCAGCACATCATCGTTGGCTGAGAAGGATATTGAAGATCACTTGGAGGGACAAGATCAGAAATGAAGAAGTAAGAAGGAGAACATCTATGGAGAAACTGGAAGACATGCTGAAGAAGATGCGTCTGCGTTGGTTGGGTCACGTACATAGATCGGAAGCGGAAAGAAATCTAAAGCAGATACTGGATTGGACGCCGACGGGATGGAAAAGGAGTCGAGGAAGACCCAGAAAGACCTGGCGAAGCACGGTTACTCAGGATTTGGAAGGCGGCGAAATGACGTGGGAGGATGCTCGGATGGCTGCGGAAGACAGGATAACGTGGAGAGGCTGTGTCGCCCGATGCGCTGCCAGCGCGAGGAAGGACTAAGTGCTAAGTAAGTAAGGCCTAAACTAAAGTGGCTTGTTTCCATAATAAACAACGATTATGTTCATTTGGGTTTCAGGCAATCTGTCAAATTTTCAGCTTCAGATTTCAGGGATTTTACAAAATCCCTGTTTTTTTCAGGGATTGTGTAAAGTGCCCGAGTGAATTGGGGATTTTACAAATTGCCTAAAAATTTCAGGCATTTTACAAAATCCCTGATTTTACACATTGCCTGTAACATATACACCGTGAGGCATAAAAAACAAAGCCACTGGATTTTTTTTATAATTTTAACAATATTCAAACAATATCAATGAAATTCAGGAAATCTATAGCCAAATAGCAGTCAATGTAAAAAGATTTTCAGTTTGTAGTCAAACTATCCGCCTTTAGCTTCTACGCATGCGCGAATTCGCTTGCGCCAAGTCAATTCGCTGGTCAAGATCGTTCTAAGTTTGCATTATTCGCTTACGAAGATCTTCAATATCACGGACCTTTGTTTTGTACACCATTTCCTGCTTACATCCCCATATTTTATAATCGACGGGATTCAGATCTTGGCTGTTTGGGGCCATATTGCTGGCAAGAGAAATATTGCAGCCGACCGCCTTTTACGCACACGTCCGACGTTTAGCAAATCCATGATGTTTGTGTTTCCTATCTGAGGCGCACAAGGGTAAAAATAAACGGCCAATACTACAGAGATGTTTTACTGATGGAATGCCTTCTACATGAAATTCGAGAACTCCGAATTTTACATTTTCCAGCCAAGTGGTGCTCCAGCGTACAGAGCTCGAGAAACGGTGCATGCACTTCTGACGAATGAAGCTCCTGATTTCATAATTCCTACGCTATGGCCCTCTAACAGCCCAGATCTGAATCTCATCGATCATAAAATGAGAGAATGCATGCAGGAAATAGTGTACAAAAACAAAGGTCCGTAATGTTGAAGATCTTCGTAAGCGATTAATGCAAACTTGGAACGATCTTGACCAGCGAATTATAGACTTGGCGGCGTGTGAATGGCGCAAGCGACTTCGCGCATGCGTAGAAGCTAAAGGCGGATAGTTTGACTACAAACTGAAAATCTTTTTACATTGACTGCTATTTGGCTATAGATTTCCTGAATTTCATTGATATTGTTTGAATATTATTAAAATTGTAGCAATTTTTCCAGTGGCTTTGTTTTTTATGCCTCACGGTGTATATGTGAAATTTTGTTTATTAAAAAAGGTTTGTCAACTGTTTAACCTCCATGTTTAATTTGGTTACAAAATAATACATTTTTATTGATTCAAATTAGATCCTGAAGACCCTGGTTCTTTCTTTGCTTTTCTCAACCCTATTTTCTTTCTCGAGACCTTGCGTACCGGTACTTAGGAACGCCTCTAGATTCTAGAGTCTAGACGGTTAGGGCCTACACCTCCCCGATAAGAAGCGTTTAACAAAATAATATACTCAAATACGATACAATACAGTACAATACAATAAAATTAAGCACAATACAACACAACACAACATAATATCGTGTTTTCGAATGCGCTCAATTCTGACGCCACGTTATCTTTTGAACAATAAAAGAACAAGTCTGGAGGTTAAACAGTTGACAAACCTTGGACGGAAAGGAATGGAATAAAAATAGATAAAGAAAGCGTCAAAGAAGATAGCTAACGTGGAAGCTATTATTGCCAGACACTGTCCAGACGTCGGGGAATTTTATCCATGCAGCCTCTTCCACAAAAACCTTTTCCTTCTCATATTATTCGGCAGAAAGCGTCGCGTCAACATTCTCAAAACATCCCGGACAAGGCACGCCTCTATTGTAACAGTGCTGTTGAGACATGCAGAACCGATGCTGCTCTACAATGTTCTCTGCTTACGACCGTAAACATATCGCTGTAACTGAAGACCAATTGAGGCGGGGTTCTTAGGTTTTTACCCCTCGAACACAACCACAAAACACTGGAATCGTGACCTCAACAAATCAGACAGCACCGCCAATCTTAGATTATCCCCTTCCATGGAGCGAATTCCACATACGTCCTACTCCGTCCCCTCTTCCCCTTCCGTCCCCTCTTCCCCCATCGCCGTCGTTTTCCCCCTTCCGCCAATTTCGCCTCTCTCGTCGGATGCCATCTGGTCACGTGACGGTCGTTATCGAAGCCGTCGTCATGGAAACGGAATTCTGTTTTTTCTTCCGTGTGGCCGGACGACGACTTAAAGAAGCAATTTGGAGAGACAGGCAGACAGACAGACACACAGACAAGCAGACAGACAGACAGACAGACAGATAGACATACAGACAGAAAGACAGGCAAACAGACAGACAGACAGACAGACAGACAGACAAATAGACAGACAGACAGACACACAGGCAGGAAGACAGACAGACAGACAGGCAAACACATAGACAGACAGACATGCAGACAGACAGACAGACAGGCAGACAGACAGACAGGCACATAGACAGACACAGATAGAGGCACGATTCACGCAATTCAGCTGACGACATAATAATAAGGCGTGTTAATAGCGGCGTTGCTCTCGACATAGCGTTGACAGTAATGGGAGAAGCTTTAAAAGGCGCTATATTAAATATAATATATAAATAATATATAATTTTATATGTATATAATTAAATATACATATATAAACTAATAATTATAGAGAACATGCATTCATTTATTCACCCTTCCATGCATCCATCCACCCATTCACAATTTCACATTCATCTATCCATCCACCCATAGTCCCATACCCCATCCAATCCATCCCTCTTAATAAAGGCGTGATATAAAATCCATATAAAATATAATAATTGAAGGAAGATTTGAGGGAAAGAGGTGCAGAGGAAGACCTAGACAAAAACTGCTGGACGGGATGAAGGAAGAGGAATACAGAGAACTTATATACATGGCACAACAGCGTGGAACGTGGAGACATTGGACGTTTGGACCTGGCAGAGAACCTAAAGAAGAAGATAATGTAATATAGGGCCTATACAAAATAATGTAGAAAACACATAATTATATCCATTCATTCTTCCATCCATCCATCGATCTACCCACACCCATTCATCCACTCATCCATCAACCCATTTATCCATCCTCTTCTTTTCCTTCCCTCCATCCATTCATCCATCCATCCAATAAAACCCCTCCAACTCTTCCATCCACACAGAGCACACCCTTACACTCACTCACCCGCACTCATC
>OX243817.1:3653526-3898526 GCA_945859605.1 Lumbricus rubellus
AACATACCATAACACAAAATACCATAACATCACATGACATATGATAACATACATGTACTATAACATACGAAGCATATCTTGTATACCTTAGGCCTTAGTCCTTCCCGAGCTTTACTGCACATCAGGCAAGCTTCTCCTTCTCCTCTTCTTCTTCTCTTCCAAATGAAGCAATCACACGAATCATTAACACACCATTACGTAAATACCATAAAATAGTATACCACAACATACCGCAGCATAGCATAGCATGACCTATCATAAAATAATATACCACAACGTACCATTACATAACATGCCATAACATAACATGTACATAACATGCTATAACATACATGTAGCACAATAATATAAAATATAACATGACATAATAGAATACAATCATATTGCAATGTAATAAAAATTTGATCTAAATTTAATCTAACATAATAAACCTAATCCAATATAATCTAACCTAATCTAATCTAATCTGGATGAGAATACGTCTATTAGGCTATGAATGTCTGCGGGTACTCACTAACGAGGTATCTTCCACACATCTGATCATTGCTCTATAATGCATTTAGCCAAGAACTGTCTGTTCTTCATTAGCTTTAACATCAATTGTAGGACCACACAAACAATGATGGTGGAACGGTACAAGTTGGTGGAGGGGCAGGATCGTTTTGCGCTATAAAATTATAATACGTGGCATGAAAACAGTCTAAAAAGAGCTTACTGAAGAGCAAGGCAGGCCGTTCTTTTGTTCAATATTGACAACGTGCCATAGTATACGGTGCTTTCTACACTTACAACTATAGTTATCATTTTCGGACATAGCATTAGTAGTAACAAAAAACTTGACCTTTCAGTGGCAGATCTTAGATTCGCCTCTAGCACTCGGCTCTTTGAAGGTTTTGTCTTAAGAGCCGATGACGACATAAGAGCAATAGACTTAATTGTACGGCTGCTATCTTGGCTGAAGTGGAACCTCTTAGAACCGATTGCACATGCCTTCGCTATCGCAGGCTAAAGGCATTAAGCAATGGTATAACTTCAAAGCAATGCCATAAAAATACAATAAGAAGTTATTTCGTCTGTTATATCCCGTGGAAATTCGATAGCAAGAAAATCAGTATAGTCTTTATATTACTCCATCTGCAAGCGAACAATGGGACATTCAGCATAAAACATTATTACATAGTGCATTGTGGTGCGCAATAAGTATATTGTTTGCCTTGTCTTGTATTGTATTGCATTGTATTGTTTCGTATTGTGTTGCATTGTATTGTATTGCATTATATTGTATTCTATTGTATATGACTATGTTTAGGCGCGGTGATGCAGAGGTATGTTCGATGCCTTGGACTGCGAAGATTGCAGGTTCGAACCAACCTCAAACCGCGGCGTATATATAGGGACAATGAGTAAGTCTTTCACTCGCAGTTGCTCATAATAATATTATACGCTTCAGCGTGAAACTTTGATTCAGTGCCCACGCTGTAGGCCTAGTCGGGAGTGCCACTGATTGGAAATCTTGACATGCATGTGCTCATACATACATTTTGTAAAGCGCCTCTCTCAGCAAAAATCCTTTGAGTGCGATCGATCCCGAGAGAAAAGGCAAGATTTGAGGCGAGAGAAAGGTGAGGAAAAACTAAAAGAGAGGGAAAGGCGGAGCGAACTGATAGGGAAACACACACACACAGAGAGAGAGAGAGAGAGAGAGAGAGAGAGAGAGAGAGAGAGAGAGAGAGAGAGAGAGAGAGAGAGAGAGACCAACAGACAGAGACGAGAGAGCAGACGTAAGAAACCACGTTGGATAAACAAACGGATATTATCCATTGAGGCGGTTAGATCTGAGTGGCAGGGTATGGCCGATACGTTAAAAAAACTCGAGATGTAACGCGGATAGTAAGAAGGTTCTAGCATATACATGTACTCATCTGCGACGGTTGCATACTAATGAGGTCAATATTCGTCTGAGACTTAAAAGTCTGAAAAGAGCAAAGACACGTCAAACTGCAAGACCGAAATCGAAAAGTGATTTTACTCAATTTCATTCTGTCCCTCTCTCCTCCCTCTCCTTTTCTCTCTCCTTCCACTCTCATTTTTCTTATCCTCATCCTCCCTCTGTTTCATCTCCCTCTACATGCGGCTGTAAGGCCGTCCATCTTGAATGACCTTCCGGGTCCTTTCCTTCAACCCTGCGTTTATCATATCAGACCAAACAGAACTTTGGTTCATAAATCTCTCAAGTTTTTTTCTTTTACCACGTCTGGACTGGGAGCTCCCCTGAGTAGGTTTCTTGATGTGGGCGCTAATATACAAGTCCAGAGAAGGAATTAATGAAGGAATTGATGAATTAATGAATGAAAGAATGAATTAACCTTCCCTTCTCCATCTCCAGTCTCCAAACTCCTCCTCCATTTCCCTTGCCCTCTGCATTTATTTTTCTCAGCCAAAATCGCTATGCATACATTGCATAGGCCTATACTTTCTGAACATATCACTGAAAAGTGTCGAAAGTTGCCTTTTTGACAGCCATCGGCCGCTAGAGGGACATGGTGAATCCCAGAGGAGAAACGAGTTCGATTGAGTTCATTCTAATGAATAATTAATGCGTAAAGCATTTCAACAAATTAACGGACGCTGCCAGAAGCCACTGACAGAGGTTTATGTAAATTAGACGATGATTGACACAGCGTCCTACGCAGTTAAAAAAAACTGAGAAAAATGAGCTTTTATAAGTGTTCTCACTTAAACCGACATACATTATACATGCACACATTATAAACATATACATGTACAGACACACGTACGTAGGGCCGTAGGCTACGTGCGTACGTACATACATACATACCTGCACATACATACATAGTACATACATACATACATACATACATACATACATACATACATACATACATACATACATGCATGCATACATACATGCAAACATACATACATACATACATATATACATACATACATACATACATACATACATACATACATACATACATACATACATACATACATACATACATACATGCAAACATACATACATACATACATAAGTACATACATACATACATACATACATACATACATACATACATACATACATACATACATACATACATACATACATACATATATATACATACATACATACATACATACATACATACATACATACATACAATACATACATACATACATAGTCACATACATGTCATTCATACACACATACATACATATATACACACGTAGCCTACATTACACTTATTCGTGGATATCGATAACATCAAGCAATAGGAGTAGCCTATGTCGGAAATAACGCCAACAACACAAAATTAAAGCCATCCAATTTCTGTCAACTGAACATTTTCAATTCTGTCAAAACGCTTTCAATCAACAAAATACACACAGCATAAATCCAAACGTCAACTCCAACAAAATTATTTCCGTCCTTAAAGGCGCCTATCTGTCTGAGTTTTCGATTGCTAAAAAAGCGCTACATCAATACGTACAGTGGCGACATCTCGGGCGTCTTGTCGTCGCCATGTTGTCGCGAATTTCTTACCGAAGACGATCACGAACTGAAAGAGTCCATCTGTAAATTTATTTTTAACGTAGTGTACAGAAGAAAAAAAGGTTCAAACCGTTAGTAGATTATGGACGAATTTTCCGCACGAAAAAAGAGAATTAGCCGAAGGAAAATGCTAACAATAAATACGAGTTAATTCCGTCTTTTTCTTTCGCGCTCGACGTCCGACCAAAGTAGATGTCTTTTTAATTTTCTGGATGTCTTTTATTATTTCCCGAGGGGGGTGCTCGGTAGTACAGTGGTTAGCGCGCTGGACTGTCGACTCAGCTATGATGAGTACACGGTCAGTGGATGATGAGACGGCGAGAGAGAGGGGATTGACCACCGCCTTCATATGCCAAGGCCTTGAAAATGAAGTCTTTTTAATTTTCTGGATGTCTTTTATTATTTCCTGAGGGGGGGTGCTCGGTAGTACAGTGGATAGAAATTTTCCTGATGTAAATTTTCCCCTTTGGATGTCTTTTATTATTTCCTGAGGGGGGGGTGCTCGGTAGTACAGTGGATAGAAATTTTCCTGATGTCTTTTTAATTTTCTGGATGTCTTTTATTATTTCCTGAGGGGGGTGCTCGGTAGTACAGTGGATAGCGCGCTGGACTGTCGACCAAGAGGTCGGGGGTTCAATTCCCCGCCGGGGCAGAAATTTGTAACGAGATTTCTGTTCCTCTAGCCGACTCAGCTATGATGAGTACACGGTCAGTGGATGATGAGACGGTGAGGGAGAGGATTGGCCACTGCCCTTTGGATGTCTTTTATTATTTCCTGAGGGGGGGTGCTCGGTAGTGCAGTGGATAGCTCGGTAGTACCGTGGTTAGTAGTCTTTTATTATTTCCCCCCTGATTCCTCCTCTTCTCCTTTGGGGTATTTTATTATTTTTCCTGATGCATAATTAATTACTTAGCTATTTTTTAAGAAGCCTGATATTGAAGAAAAATGAGTTTAATTAGTGCTAGAAACCAGTTAATTTCTTTGTAAAATGGTTTAAGATACGACTTTTTTACAGAATGGATAAGCTGGTGTTTTTCCTATTGAAGCTAAAATGGTGTTAAAATCAGAAGCATAATGGATAACTTGACTTTTTTTTGGCTGCTGATGCGTCTATACTCTGAGTCAGACGCCAGACGTAGGAGTGTATGAGCGGGTGTGTGTCTGTCCGTGCGTGACCACCACCACCCTTCTCGTGTGTGCTACGTCGCAGGCTCGGCTGTAGCAATGACTATATAATAGATCAGCCTACACCTGGCTATAAATAGCGATGACGGCTGGAACTAGGTCAAATTAACTCACACATTCTTTTGTAACTCACGATTTATTTTTCAGAATTTTCGTGAGTTAATTTGACCTAGATGCAGCGGCTGGTGTAGGCGATTGCCGCGCGCTCAAGCGCATCGTGTGCAGCACAGATAGACAACTTTACAGGACAAGAAGACGCAAATAAACTTTTTTTTCTAGGTTTTTTTTTCTAGGTTTTTTTTCTAACTTTTTTCCTAGGTTTTTTTCTAACTTTTTTTCTAGGTTTTTTTTCTAACTTTTTTTCTAGGTTTTTTTTCTAGGTTTTTTTTTAAACTTTTTTTTTCTAGGTTTTTTTTTTTACTTTTTTTTTTTTTTTTTTTTTTAACTTTTTTTTTTTTTAAACTTTTTTTTAAAACTTTTTTTTAACTTTTTTTTTTTTTTGTAATCCGTCCCAAAAAGTCAAGAATTTTGTTTTTCGATTTTGACCGCCCAAGAAAGTTAACGACCTTTTTTTTTTAGTCAGCGTGCTTCATGACCTACTTTCGACATAATCGATGATACCAAGCTGCGAATGAACAGTAGAACTTGTTATTAAAGCGTGTTCTTATTCATAGAGAAGTAATGATTGCACAAGGGCTGTAGTAGAAACAATTTGCTAATAGTAGTAGTAAATTCACAATGATATCAAGTCTTTATTATCAACCCATGAATTGAAAGAATCATCATAGCCTAACCATTTAACCAAAGACCGATTTCCTTTTTTTCTTATAATCTTCTCTATTTTAAATGTATCTTGCGTTGTCGATTGTAGTTCAGCTTCATAAAATGTCCCTTTTATTTCTTCTCCATGATAGTCAGAGATTTTATAGGTTATAGGGTCTGTGTACTGAATGTGTGTTATAGTAAAAACTTCCTGTGTCCAACGATTTGTGTAGCCTTTCTCAAATGTCTTTTTCTTCTTAGAAATTCTTACTTTATCTCCTACTGAAAATTTAGGTTTAGCAGTTTCAGGTACAGCATCACCATACAGATTCATCCACACAACCCATTCGTTTGCTTTAATACTCGCTTTAACAGGAGTCATTTTAATGGAAGAATGTCTTGTGTTGTTGTATAAACTAACCATATTATCTAAAACATCGATATATCTCTGAGTTGAATTTGCTGTAAAATACTTAAACATCTTCTCTTTTACTGTCCTATTAAATCTTTCCACGATACAAGATTTCTCTTCGTTTTCAGTCGAATACAACTCCATACCTAATGATTTTACCTGTTTATTGTAGAATTCTGTTCCTTTATCGACCCAAAGTTTATCACCCCTTCTTTTGCTCGTATTAAATATTTTAACGAAAGCATCTGCCACAGATTCTCCGCGCTTATCTTTTAACGGCTGAATAAATGCATATTTGGAAAATATATCGATGACGCTTAACAAATATTTCACACCAGAATTAAATTTAGCATAAACCTGCATGTCAATCAAGTCAGCCGCCCAAACTTTGTCCACTCCCTGAACATAAACAACTCGCTTCCTGAACTTCCTGACTATAGGTTTATGCAATTCATCAGCAAGTTGGTCTGTCCATCTCAGAGTTTTTTTTTCAATCCCATTCCAAAATGGGTTTTCGTTGATAAAATTGGTTTAACTATAGATCGTTCAATTCGTTCGCGGAACGAAGGATTAGGTATATTATTTAATTCATCTATCATAGCTCTGTCAGCGACGTTTCTCCCTGCTGTATCAGTATGTTTAGCATAAGCCATGTCATGACGATAGGCTGCTTGATCAACTCTATCTACTGGTTTACTCCAGTCTTTTGGCGTCCCGTCAGGGTTTAAACGCAAATCCAGTCGAGTTCCTGGACCCGTGAAAGAATGTCCTGGAAGATGCATTTCACCCGGGTACTTTGCCCATGGAAGTTTAATATTAGAAGTAGCAGAATTGAGAGCTGAGACCAAATCACCACCTGTAGCGGTGGACATTTTAGTAAACTGAGTTTTTCTAGCGCCACATTCAACGCATACACATCTAAGCATAGGTCTGCCATTCTTACTGACAACTCGTTGAATATCTCTACACTCAGTTTGTCGCTTACATTTTACGCAATACGAGCTGTGCTCCATTTTAATATAATAAAATTAAAATGGAAGTCCAAGACCTATCGTGGAATGAAGAATCAAGTAAACGCTTTAACAGTCCTCTCCTACCAAGAAGCATCAGAGGTTTGATCGTCGGTAAGTCTCAATGCGGCAAGACAATATTACTACTTAATTTATTACTGAGACCTGGTTGGTTAGACTATGATAACTTGCAA
This sequence comes from Lumbricus rubellus, assembly GCA_945859605.1. Classification (NCBI taxonomy): domain Eukaryota; kingdom Metazoa; phylum Annelida; class Clitellata; order Crassiclitellata; family Lumbricidae; genus Lumbricus; species Lumbricus rubellus. Next base: position 3,660,665 of record OX243817.1, read on the forward strand.
ATCTTTGGCAAAAGTTTATTTCAATCAGAATATAAGATACTTAAGAAAGCATTCGAAGAGAAATTACCAAAGGAAGCAATTATAAGACTTTTCGATAATAGAGATGAGATAATGAAATTAAATGTATCACCGACCGCCGTAGTCGAGGAGATGTCTAAAAACATAGCAAAAAAATCGGATATAGAATGCAAGTTCTTTGAAACCTCTGAAGATGTTCCAGATCCACGAGACTTAAGTCAAGATAAAAAGAATCTCATGATTTTTGATGATTTACAGTTAGAGCGACAAAATAAATGCGAATCGTATTATATAAGAGGTAGGCATAGTAATGTAGACTGCTTTTACCTAGCACAAAATTATTTCAAGCTGCCTAGACAAACTATAAGAGAGAATGCTAACTTTATATGTCTATTCCCTCAAGACCTAAAAAATATTAATCATATCTACAGCGATCATATAGGCGTAGATGATATGACTATTGAAGATTTTCGAAAACTATGCAAAACTGCGTGGGATGAAACGCATGGTTTTGTGGTTATAGACCTTACTAGTAAAACAAATAAGGGCAGGTACAGATCTGGATTAGATACATTTTACATTAAATAAAAGCAATAATAAAATGATAACAAAATTTAAGATTTTATATTCTAGGTTTAAAAATAGCTATCTAAAATGGAAACCCTTCTTGACGAAATTTTATCTAATACTCAAACGATTGCACGCAACACAGAAGCTAAAGAATCCTTTTGCATTTTGTTGAGCGAAAGGAACACACGAATTCGAACGAAATTTAATCCACTAATCGAACTGGACAAAAGTAAAACGTATGAAATGGCCCTTGTTAATCTTGAAACGTACTACAGTTTTCCCAATATAGACGAAACAAATAATAAATTCGTATATTCGTCAGATAACGGTGTAACGTGGGAAGATTTAGACATTCCAACCGGTTGCTATGAAATCGAAGACTTAAACGATTACATACAAAGAATTTTGAAAGAAGAAGGTCATGGTCAATGTATAAAGTTGCGACCAAATAACAACACGTTAAAGGCGGTTTTGGAAATTGATGAGAACTATAAAGTTGATTTTACAGTACCAAATTCAATTAGCACCGTTCTAGGATTTCAGAGTCGTGTATACTCCGAAGGATATAACGAATCCGAGCACATAGTCGATATAAACAGCGTGAATAGTTTACGAGTTACGAGTGATGTAATAGGATCATCGTATGCCAACGGAACTACGGAGAACATAATTTATTCTTTCTTTCCATCGGTCGGGCCTGGTTACAAGATAATCGAATCTCCCCACAATCTCGTATATCTTCCAATAACGCTATACTCTATTTCATCGATGGAAACAAAACTAATAGACCAAAATGGAAAACTAATTAATTTAAGAGGTGAGGAATTGTCGATACGATTTCACATAAGAGAGGTTTAATTTAAAGTTTATATTTAATATAAGATGAGCGCTTACGCTAAGGTCAAAGTTAATATTTCTGAAGGGCAAAAAGAGAAGATTAAACGAGCTGCTCAAGTAGGAACTGGAGTGAGTATAAGACTTTCTCATGGAGACATAACTGGTGAGCATGTATTAGCTCTAAACCAGAGGCAAATCAACAAGTTAACTAAAGCGTATCAGAATGGAACTGGAGTGACAATTAAAATGGGTAAAAAGCAATTAGAAGACAATGCGAGAGTCGAAGGCGGATTTATTGGCGCTATTCTACCGTTCTTAGCAACAGCCGGAAAGTTTCTTCTGTCTAGTGTTCTTCCGAGTTTAGCCACAGGAGCCTTAACAGGATTGGGTTCTGCAGCTGGTTCCAAAATTGTCGATAAAATTAGTGGATCTTCGATCTCACAAAGTGGATCTTCGATAAGTGGATCTGGCGTGCTCTACGTTAAGAAAGGAGGAATATGCTGTAAGATAGTGCCTGCTGGCGAAGGTCTTTTTCTATCTCCGTGGAAAAAGGGTAGTTCGATATCGGGTTCTGGTCTGTTTATGAAAAGAGGGGCAGGATATATCAGCGGTGAAGGTCTTATCTTGGGACCCAATTCACCATTTAAAAATATTCCTATTCTTGGAATGTTACTTTAAAAAACCACTTATATAAATGTCTGGATACGGTCACCCAATACACAAATTTATCACCAAACGGAAGCCTCGTGTGAGTCCGATAATTTGGATGCCTAAAGTGGTCACTCACGCTCCTGCAAGACAACGAGCAGGCGACAGATATGAGATTTTTGCTCAGCAAGCGATAACGATTGAACCAAAGACAAATATTACAGTAGAAGTAGGCCTTGGAGTCCGAATGACCAGTGGAATGTGTCTAGTCTCTCTTAGACAGAAGTTGAAACAACTCAGACTGAGCCTTCAAGATGGTACTGTCCTAGAGGACGCAGAGGATATAATAATTACAATTCAAAACAACTCAGATTCACCAGTTACTATAAATGAAAAAGACTCCATTTGTTACGTTAATTACTACGATGCATAACGTGTCGTTTTACGTTACGTTTTATGTTTACGTTTTACGTTTACGTTTTACGTTACGTTTTAAACATTATAATAAAAAATGTCGCTACTGAAAATTAGCGATCCTGCAAAGAGAGATTTTATTATCGAAGAGTTTTTAAAAACGAAAAAAAATATTAAACAAAACTTTCTCTCAGAGAGAATAGATGACCTTGGACTTCAACGAGAATTAACGAAAATCTACAAACCAATAGTCGACTCTCAATCAGCAATTTCGAAAGAACAAAACGCTTTGCTGTCGACAATAAAGGATAATTCTGCAGCAACATCACTTGCTCTAAAAGCACTTCCAGATTCGTTGAAAACCATTCAATTTCCCCAGTATCCGTCTATAGAGGCGTACGATGACGATGACCCATTAGAAGACATTAGAAGGTTAGAATTAGGAAATATTGCAGTTGAATACCTTAAAAAATATGCTTCTGATAAAAGACTTGTGGATACAACATTCGGATTAAGATCAAGAGATGGAAAATTCTACATCGGTGACAGCGAAGCCTCAATCCAAGGAAATGATATTACAGTTGGAACCACAACTTATCAAGGAACTCCAGGATTATGGGAATTGTTAACGTTAGCTAGTCCAAACAGTTCAATTTATGATAATCGTGATCTCGAAGAATACGCCGAGATTCTAATTAAAACGAATGCCATGAGTCAGTCAAATAAACCAAACAAACCTAAATCGTCTAGAAGTGTAAAATATGCAAAGATAATAAAACCCATATGGGACGATTACATGAAGTTAAGAGGTAAAACAGGAAGCGGAATAATTACCATTCCTTCGGATCCAAATGAATTAGTAAAACAATTAGAGTTACGATTGTATAGCTACAAAGCGGGAAATACGGGTGTAAGGAATGAAATTGTAGGTATGACGGATGAGTTACTAAGACAAAGAGTGATAACCAAAGATGAATATAAAAAATTGATGATCTAATTTAAAAATTGATGATCTAATTAAAAATTGATGATATAGAAATGCTGGTCGTTGCGAGAAGAAGTTATAAAAAAGTACACGTTGTCGGTGGAGCAGGAATATTCGATTCCATTGCAGGATTTCTCAAGAGACTACTGACATCGAATGCAGCCAAACAAATTGCGAGCACAGCTGTCAAAGAGATTGGGAGTGTTGCTAAGGATAAGGCGATCGACGTTGGAAAACGATTACTCAATAAGATACTCCCTAAAGCTCCCGTTCAGCAGCCGATAACTCAGGAAACTAAAGTCATTCTAGCTAGATTACTAGGATCGAATCCAGAAATGACGGGAGGAGCTATTAGAATTCAAGATCTAGTAAAACGCTTAAACGGAGGTGGTTTGAAAATGGCTTAAACATATTTTCTTATTTAAAAATATATGTATAATAAAATGCAATCCGATATTCTAAGATTCACAGAGCAACCATTGATCGATGAAGGTATCGAGCGATACGAATGGCACGAGTATGAACCTGTAGCGAGAACTAACCTTAACAGTTCTGGTGAAATAAGAATAAATATTGAATTACAAGACTTATACAGTCACCCAGCAGAGTCATATCTACAATTCGACGGAAGACTAATTAAAGCCGATGACACCGCATACGTTAATGCCGATTTAGTCGCTCTTACGAATAATGGGCTTATGTATCTATTCAGTCAAATATCCTATCAGTTATCTAATCAAGAAATCGAAACGCTATTTCATCCGGGTCAAGCTACAACGATGCTCGGTTTACTTACGTATCCAAACGATTTTCAGCTGACTCAAGGCTTAAATCAGCTGTGGTATAAAGACACTGGAGCGACTGCTGTTATTGCGGATAACCCCGGATTTGCCACTAGACAAAGCTTTCTCATTCGCAAACCAAACACTAAAGGAATGTTCAGCTTTATTGTTCCGTTGAAGCATATTTTTGGGTTTTGTGACGATTACGACAAGATTATTTACGGTTTTAAACAGACGCTGACATTAGTTCGTAAAGCCGACGATGATGCAATATTCCGAGATAACGCTGCAGCTGCTGGAAAAGTTGCGATAAACAAAATTTCATGGTTTATTCCACACGTTATTCCTTCCGATATGGAACGAATGCAGTTGTATAAGACGATTGAATCGAAATTAACGTTGCCAGTTGCGTATAGAGCTCGTCAATGCGACACGATAACAGTTCCTCAGTCGACAAGTTTCAGTTGGAGATTAAGCGTTAAAACATCACCGGAGAAACCTAGATATATCATCGTAGGATTTCAGACGGACCGTAGCGGTAATCAGGAAAGTAATCCGTCGCTATTTAATCACTGCGATCTCAAGAACATTTATGTGATGATGAATCAAGAAAGATATCCAGCTGTAGATCATAACCTGTCGTTTCCTAATCAACAATTCTCCAGAGCGTATAGAGACGCGTCCTCCTTTAGTCAAAAGTTTTATGGTATGGATAAGTTGATTACGCAAGGAAATATAACACCTGTAGATTATAAAGAATTATATCCGTTGTTCGTGTTCGATGTAAGCAAGCAATCCGAGCGTTTGAAATCTTCAGTCGTTGATATTCAGATTAAGGCTCTTTTCAATGCAGCAGTGCCAGCCGACACCGAAGCGTATGCTGTCGTAATTTCAGATAGGTTGCTGCAGTTCCAATCGGATGGGCAGAAAATGAGTGTAGTGTATGGAAAATTGATTTAAAGAATACTTATATATTATGAAGCTACCAGAGCTTAGAATGTTGGCCAAGCATAACGATGTTACAGGCACTTCACATCTCAACAAACCTCAAATGATAGCTGTATTGATTGAAAAGAATATTCTTCCGACGGACTACAAGTCTGTGTCATATCGACATGACACGTTGGGTAGTATCAGGAAACAACCGAGAAGAGTAGATATTATAGATCGAGAGACTGGCGTTGTTACCTCGTATCCATCGATGTATAAAGCTGCTAAGGCCTATGGTCAGAGTGCTGGTATAATAGCTTATCATAACGGAAATGTCTGGAGAGATAGATACGAAATTAAAGTGTATGAGAGATAGAATGATATGCAATTAAAGTGTTCGATAAGTGGATCTTCGATCTCACAGATAAGTGGATCTTCGATCTCACATGTTTTAATATTTTTGCGTGGTAAGATAAAATGGATTTAAAGAAAAGTAGTTTAAGAAACATGAATCATGTTGAACACTTGCTCGACTCATCGGTTCCTGACATTAAGGTTCCTACGCTTACGCCTACACCTGGTAAATACAAACCAGTAGCGCCTAAGAGAAAATACAAAAATAGGGTTAGGACAAAAATAAATGAATTTGCGGATTGGCTACTTAGTTATGTGCCTGAACGAGACAATAAAGTCGTAAATGAAAAACTAGAATCGTTGAAGTCAACTGTTTCCAGGATATTCGATAAAACTAAAATTCGGGAAACAGCGTCGGCTATTAAAGGATTCACCAAGCAGTATAGAATAGATGGAATTAATGGAATGGATGCCTCGTCGTTTCTTAATTTCGTCAGACCGCAGGTAGTAAATCTGTTGTCGAACAATCGCCAGACAAAGACTAATTTAGTTCTTACTTGTACTATGGAACGAGTAGATATGAAATCTGGAATAGTGACTTCTGAGGATATACCATTCGTTTCCAGGGCAGAAGTTATTTTAGAAGCTACCGACTTGAATGAAATATACAGCAGAAAAAAAGATAAAATCATGGAGTCTATTGCTAGTTTTCAGATGCAAGGAAGTAATTGGAGATTTAAAGCCGTTGTAAAATTAGATATAAATACGGTAAAATATACCCCCTTAAGAGGTAGTTCTTACATTCCGCTTCCCAACTTTTTAGCTAATAAAAAGGCTATTATAAATATGAAAAACGACGATGAAGAATGCTTCAAATGGTGTATCACTAGAGCTTTGAATCCGGTTGTGAAAAATCCGGAAAAAATAACGAAAGCTTTGACAGAACAATCGAAAAAACTTAATTGGAGTGGTATTGAGTTTCCGGTAGCGACTGATGCTAATGTGATAGGTAAATTTGAGAGAAATAATAATATTAGTGTTAATATATTTGGTTACGAAAAACATGTCTATCCGCTTTATCTGTCTAAGTGTGAAAGTAGTATTGATCTTTTGCTTATATCTGATGGAGAAAAAAAACATTATTGCTGGATAAAGAATTTTAACCGATTGATGAGATTTCGGACTAATTCGATGTATTATTGTAAAAGGTGTATGAATGGTTTCACAACGACAGGAGCGCTTAAAAACCATAATGAGTACTGCAAACTCCATAACGCACAAAAAATAGAAATGCCACCACCAGGAACTATGCTAAGTTTTAAAAATCATAACAATTCTATGAGGGTTCCGTTTATAGTCTACGCAGATTTTGAGTCTTTTGTAAAACCGATCGATACATGCCAACCAAATCCAGAGTTGTCGTACACTAATAAATATCAAAAGCATACTCCTAGCTCCTTTTGTTACCACATAAAATGTTTCGACGATAGTGTATATTCTCAAGATCCTGTGACGTTTACGGCTGAAAGCGAAGATGATGATGTTGGTCAAATATTTGTAGATAAACTCGAAGAGAATATAAAACAAATATATAATCAATTTAAATTCCCTAAGAAGATGATATTTACAGAAGAGGACAAGAAGTGTTTTGATGGAGCTACTATATGCCATATCTGTGAAAAAACGTTGGGCGAAGACCGAGTGAGAGATCACTGTCATCTTAGCGGTAAATTTAGAGGGGCTGCTCATAACATTTGTAATTTAGACTATAAAATCCCCAAGTTTTTTCCTGTAGTGTTTCATAATCTTTCCGGGTACGATTGTCATCTGTTCATTAAGAAACTGAGAGGTAATAATGGAGAGAAAATTAATTGCATACCTAATAACGAGGAAAAGTATATATCTTTTAGCAGAGAGGTCGTTGTTGATAAGTTTGTAAATAAAGAGGGAAAAGAGATTACCGTCAAGCGACAACTGCGTTTTATCGACAGTTTTAAATTTATGGCTTCTAGTCTTGATGCTTTATCGAGGAACCTAAGCAAAGACCAGTGTAAAAATATTGGGAAACGATATACTGGAAAGAAGCTCGATCTTTTGCTAAGAAAAGGCATATATCCTTATGACTACGTCGATTCATTTACTACCTTTAATGAAACCGAACTACCACCAAAATCCGCTTTCTATTCTAAGCTAAATGATTCGAATATTAGCGATGAAGACTACGAGCATGCAAAAACGGTATGGAAGGAATTTGGATGCAAAACATTCAGAGAATATCACGATTTATACAACGTTTCGGATGTTCTGTTGCTTGCCGATGTTTTCGAAAACTTTAGAGATGTGTGTATGAAGAACTATACGCTTGACCCTGCATGGTATTATACATCTCCTGGCTTAGCCTGGGATGCCGCTTTAAAATTGACAGGCGTGAAATTGGAGTTATTGAATGATTATGATATGATTCTGATGCTTAGGCAAGGGATGAGAGGAGGAGTGAGCACAATATCAAATCGTTACGGGAAAGCGAATAATAAATATATGAGCGATTTCAATAGTAACGAAAATTCTACATTTATCACTTACCTGGATGCGAATAATCTATATGGATGGGCTATGATCAAACCTTTACCTACTCACGGGTTCAAATGGATGAACGAAGATGAATTAAAAAATTGGAGAAGTATTCCATGCATATTGGAAGTTGATTTGGAATATCCTAAAGAGTTACACGACCTGCATAACGATTTTCCGTTAGCTCCTGAAAGCATTGAGATTGACAAAGTCAAAAAGTTAATTCCAAACTTAAACGATAAAAAGAAGTATGTGCTGCATTACGATAATCTGAAGCTGTATGAGAGCTTGGGTTTGAAAATAACAAAAGTGCATAGAGGTGTACTATTCGAAGAAAGTGATTGGTTGAAAAAGTATATCGATTTAAATACAGCTCTTAGAACGAAAGCTACTAATGACTTTGAGAAAGACTTTTTCAAGTTAATGAATAACAGTGTCTTTGGAAAAACTTGTGAGAACATTGAAAATCGTGTTGATGTAGAGTTAGTGTGTCAAGAGGAGAGGGCTATTGAACTAGCCGCTAAACCTAATTATGAGAGATGTACTATTTTCGATGAAAATCTAATAGCCGTTCACATGAAAAAAACTAAATTGTACTATAATAAACCTATATATCTTGGCATGTGTATATTAGACTTGAGCAAAACGTTGATGTATGAATTTCATTACAATTACATCAAGGATAAATACGGAAATAGAGCTAAATTATTATTTACCGATACAGATTCTTTGACATACGAAATTAAAACTGAAGACTTTTACTCAGATATCGCAGGCGATATTAAGACTCGATTCGACACGAGTGAATACCCGAGAGATCATCCATCTGGTATTGAGGTTGGAGTAAATAAAAAAGTTATTGGAATGTTCAAGGATGAAGCTAGTGGGAAACAGATAAAAGAATTTATTGGACTCAGAGCAAAGTTGTATTCTTATAAGATGGCTGCTGGAGATGAGCACAAGAAATGTAAAGGTATTAAGAAGAATGTTGTCCAGAAAACTATTACTCACGAAGATTATAAAGACTGCTTATTTACTAAAAAAGAACAACAACGAACGATGAATGTTATTAGATCTTATCATCACAATATTTATACAGAAGAAATTAATAAAGTTGCATTATCTGCAGATGACGATAAACGGGTAATAATGGAGGATGGAATTCATACTTTGGCATATGGTCACTACTCGTTGAAAATTTTTAATTAATGTTTATATTAAATAAATGAGCGTCAAACAAATCGATGTTTGTGGAGTAGTTCTTCCAAATCATCCGTTAACGAATTTTGAATTATTGGATGCCGCGAAGAAGCTGAATATTCCGAATTTTAGAGGCGTTTTCGTGCGAGACGAGCTGCCGAATAAACCTAGACGGATTGAATGTGGGATATTGAATCTAGACGATTCTAAAGGAACCGGTCAGCACTGGTGCTCTTTCTTAAAGAGCGGTAATGAGAAAATATATTTCGATAGTTACGGCCTTCCTCCCCCTCTGGAACTGATAAAGTATTTACGCCGTCCAGTGTTATATAACAGTGAGCGAATACAACCCGATAACGAAGTATTTTGTGGTCATTTGTGTCTGTATGTGACGAAGATGGTGGGTGATGGAATGAATTTCCAAGAAGTTATAAACGGCTTGCATTAAAAATTATTATATATAAATATATATATATATATATATAATGCCTGTCGATAAATTCGGTCACACCGCTGCTGGAGGAACATCACGAAGAGTAATCGCTGGAGGTGTAACTCTTAGTCAAATAAATGCTAATTTTCTTCGATGTGATGGAGCAAATCTGCCGACTGGAAATTTAAAAATGAATGGACATGTGATAAAAGGTCTCCCAGTAACGAATACTTCGACAGCCGGAATGGATGAAGCTTTAAGTAGGGGACAAGCCATTGATTTGATAACGAATCACAACGATTCTCCGTCCAACGATAATCATTTGACGAATAAGAAACACGTTGATGCTTCGAAAGTGTCTAAAACTGGTGATACAATGGCGGGCGACTTGTTCTTAAACGTTGGCTCCGATCGTCTGCGTTCAATGGGTTGTAAGGACTTGAGAGGAGAAAATAAAGAATTCACTATTTTCTTAGGTAGTATACGAAATAAACTACAATGTTCGTTAAACAATCCTATTACATTACAATCGACGGATGGATTTCTATGCAAAATAGGCGCAGAAAATATAATGAGAATCGGTAGAGCGTCTAACGATCGAAAAATCGACGTTTATCAAAATATCCTAATGAATAGTAATAATATCAACGGTTTAAGCGATCCTCTTTTAGCTCAAGATGCTGCTACTAAGAATTACGTCGACAAATCTCTGAAAAAGTGCCATGTTGGATATATTCCTCCCTTGGAAGCTGATGTAAGTGTGACAGGATTCGTTGCTAGTGCCAGTGATTGTTTATCCGGAAGCAAAGCCTACCATGCTTTCACTAATCTCAAGGACGATGTTAACGCAGCTTGGAATTCAGGTGAAGATAATATGATTCCTTGGTTACAAATTAAATGTCCTGAGCCAGTTAAAATTTGGAGAATTGCGTTGAAAACAGTATCTGCATCTCTCTTTTATTTATCCGCTAGCAATGATGGAGCAGTGTTTGCACACTTACATGCATATGGGACTACTTCAGAGGCTGTTCCGACATTTTTTAATATTTCTACTACGAATGCGTATCAATATTATAGAGTTGCAGTAGAGACAAGAGGTAATGATCTACGAGGGATTCAGGTAATGCAATTATATGTATACGATGACTAATCTGCATTAAAAATTATTATATATAAAATGCCTGTCGATAAATTCGGTCACACCGATGTTAGTTCATCACAAAGAGTAATTGCTGGAGGAGTTACTCTTAGTCAAATAAATGAGAGTTTTCTTCGATTGGATGGAGCAAACATCGCGACTGGAAATTTAAAAATGGGTGGTCACAAAATTAAAGGACTACCAACAACGAAACCTTTGACAGCAGCAATGGATGAGGCTTTAAGTTGGGGTCAAGCCATTGATTTGATAACGAATCACGACGATTCTCCGTCCAACGATAATCATTTGACGAATAAGAAATACGTTAATGAACAAGTTGCATCGAAGGTGGCTAAGACTGGTGATACAATGACTGGTGATCTATTCTTAAACGTTGGCTCCGATCGTCTGCGTTCAATGGGTTGTAAGGACTTGAGAGGAGATAATAAAGAATTCACTATTTTCTTAGGTAGTATACGAAATAAACTACAATGTTCGTTAAACAATCCTATTACATTACAATCGATGGATGGATTTCGTTTTAGAATAAACAATGAAATCATGTTAGAGATGGTTAAGTCGACGCAATACAATATTTCATCTCAAATAAATGTGCATACAACCATCTTTATGCATGATGGTTACATTACAGGTCTACACAATCCCAACAGCGCCAGCGATGCAGCTACGAAGCAGTATGTAGATTCTATCACAATCGGTCCCGCGCTTAGCATTCATTCTTTAACTTGGCAATTCTTAATCGCTAAAACTCACACAAGAGTTACTTTCGATAGTGTAAGATTCAAAACCGATGGTGTCATAAGTGCGGGACTGACCCGTTTCACTCCCGGTAAAGCCGGATACTATTTCGTTTCGACGTACATAGAATTTGGTAACAGTAGTACCGCTCCTGGTAACGTCTACCTGTATAGAAATGGAGCGAATTACATGCAAATTGCGGGCGGAGGGGGAACGGGAGCTGCGTTTAACAATTCAACCGGTAGTTGCATAATTTTCGTAACCAATACCGATTTTCTCGAGATATTCGCTTATTCGCACATCGCACTAAATATATTAGCTAGAGACTTTTCGGCAGTATTCTTACGACCTTAATTTCCTTGCTGATCGAAGTAATAAAAGACTTCCAAAGGGCGGTGACCAATCCTCTCCCTCGCCGTCTCATCATCCACTGACCGTGTACTCATCATAGCTGAGTCGGCTAGAGGAACAGAAATCTCGTAACAAATTTCTGCCCCGGCGGGGAATTGAACCCCCGACCTCTTGGTCGACAGTCCAGCGCGCTATCCACTGTACTACCGAGCACCCCCCTCAGGAAATAATAAAAGACATCCAGAAAATTAAAAAGACATCAGGAAAATTTCTATCCACTGTACTACCGAGCACCCCCCCCTCAGGAAATAATAAAAGACATCCAAAGGGGAAAATTTACATCAGGAAAATTTCTATCCACTGTACTACCGAGCACCCCCCTCAGGAAATAATAAAAGACATCCAGAAAATTAAAGACTTCATTTTCAAGGCCTTGGCATATGAAGGCGGTGGTCAATCCCCTCTCTCTCGCCGTCTCATCATCCACTGACCGTGTACTCATCATAGCTGAGTCGACAGTCCAGCGCGCTAACCACTGTACTACCGAGCACCCCCCTCGGGAAATAATAAAAGACATCCAGAAAATTAAAAAGACATCTACTGACCAAGTGAGCCGTCTGCTCGTTAATGGCGGCCGCGTCGTCGTCTTCGTCTTCGGCCGTGTGGCTCGAATGTGATGTCAGGCGATAATACGTGGCGTCTGCAGGACGGATGTGACGTCTCGGGAGATTTCGTATCGAAGCGGAAGTGACGTTGGCGTTTGCTAATCACCGCAATAGATGGTAACGGGATTATTTTTGGAACGTGCGTCAAGTTAATGCGGTTATAAGAGATAAGGTAGGGTGATTGCGGTGCGTTAATGTCATTCGGGTAAGGTGAGGACAAGGAGTGGAGAGTAGGAAATGATAGAAAGCGGAGCAAAGGGAAAGGAAGAGAGCAAACTAAGGGAGAGAAAAGGGAATGAATGGAAGAAAATGGAATTGAGATTAAGAGAAGCAAGAAAAGTCAAATCAATACAGCATGCCTTGACAGATGAGGCAATGCCACGGGCACCTGCAGAAAGTTTTGCAGGACGCGGGACAAAACATAATCGTCTTATTTAAAATTTGAAACAAGAGTTTGAAAAATGCAATCCAGAATATTACGAACATAGATATTTTTCATACAGGTTTCTAAATGCAAATTTTTGAGTTTAATTTAGTGTATTGTAAGTTTCATTCAATTATGCTTTTGTGGCAGAAATTGGTTAAAATCCAAAAGTTAGTGGCTATAAAATAGGAGTTAATTCTCCGGTGGGTGGGGAAAATGCTGTCTTGTACCTATGTGCGGTCGCTCCTGGGCACAGCAAGGCAGAGAATTGGGAAGAAAACCCATAGCAAAGAAAGGACTTCAGGCAAGGGAAGAAAGAAAATGCCAATTGTCTGACTTATGGGCAGATCATGGTTTGATCCTACAATCCCTGCTGCATGGAGTATCACGTTTTTATCAGCACAGATGACTTTTTCATCTCTTGAACGGACTTCTTAGAAGTAACGTGCCGCTCCGGCGAGTCTTCTTTGAACTGTGGCGCCACAAAAGTCCCCAGCGGCGTTTTGTTACGCAACATTTGCGTTTATTGCGTCAATTACGTTGCCACAGTGAGGCATCGAACCGCTTTGTCATGTGACGCGTGTCACGTGTGAGGGTCATGATCAGGGTCATACAACAGGGATGGAGGGGGCGTGGCCGGAACGAACAGTGGTCGGCAGAGGAGTGCCAGGATCGTGGTTTTTACCAACACCGAATAAAATACAGACATGATTATGCAGAAGGTTGCAAAGCGCAGCTGTTGGACGGATGGGTGTATGGATGGATGGTTGGTTGGGTGGATGGGTGGGTGGATGGTTGGTGAGGTGGTTGAGTGGATGGTTGGTAGGGAGGTTGGGTGGATGGTTGGGTGGATGGTTGGATGGATGGATGGATGGATGGGTGGATGGATGGGCGGATGGATGGGTGGATCGATGGATGGGTGTGTGCATGATGGGTAGATGGGTGGGTAGATGGGTAGGTGGATGGGTAGGTGGATGGTGGGTGGATGGTTGGTAGCTTGGTTTGGTGGGTGGATGGACGGATGGGTGGATGGATGGATGGGTGTGTGGATGGATATGTGGGTAGATGGGTGGGTGGATGGATGGATGGGTGTGCATGGTACATAAGCTAGATGAAATTCGCGAGGTTCTCAGTCAACTGCCTGTCTCTATTCTGGCCCTGTCGGAGACCTGGTTGGAGTCGGAATTTGAGGATACTATTAATGTGCCCAACTACAAATTTATACATAAGTCTAGAGGGGGGAATCTAGGAGGAGGAGGGGTGGGCTTTTTTGTTAGGGATACCATTAAATTCCAATTGTACGAAGAAAAAAGTGAACATAAAACTTATGAGGGTCTTTTCATCAAAACTTATTTACCTAGCACAACATGTTTAGTAGGAGTTTTGTATAGGCCCCCAGGACAAAACTTGGTCGAATTCAATGCTGAAATAGAGGTCTTATTCTCCAGTATTGTCAAGGGAACCAAAGATATTGTCCTACTAGGAGATTTTAACATTGACCTATTAAAAATCAATGAACATAAAGAAACTAATATATTTTATAATAACCTGACTTCCCATCAGCTTATCCCAGCCATCACGAAACCCACTCGTATCACACCAACCTCATCAACTTTGATTGATAACATATTCACTAATGCCTGGTCTAGTCTGATTGATTCAACCATTTTCATAGCTGACTTGTCTGATCACCTGCCAGTATTCGCACACTTTGCATTTGGTAATTACAAGAGAAGCTTCCCGAATTATTATGACCATCGCATAATTAATGAGGAAAGATCAGAACAATTTAAATCCCTACTTGCTGATAGTAATTGGGATAATGTCTCGACTGCATGCAATAATGGAGATGCTGACGGGGCATATGAAGTGTTTATTGAAAAATATAAAAACGCTTATGATCAGGCCTTCCCGATTGTGTCTAAAAAAAATAACGCTAAGGGGTCTAGATTTAAGCAACCCTGGATGACTGCTGGGCTCCTCAAGTCTAGTAAGAAGAAAGCTTCATTGTACTTAAAATATATAAAAAATCCAAATGCTTATAATAAAAATAAATTTACTGTATATAGGAATAAATTTAAGGCTATTAGAGTCAAAGCAGAAAAAAATTACTATGCATCTGAATTCTGCAAATATAAAGACGACCTAAGGAGGACTTGGAAACTCATTCGCTCCATAATGCAATTGGAAAATAAGGAGACACAAATTGAATCGTTAAAAATTAACGTAGAAAATGTTAAAGATCCAGAAAAAATGGCCAATAGCTTCAATAACTACTTCACCAACATAGCCCATTCTTTGGCAAAGAAAATACCAGATTCACCTCTCCCTTACCATAGTTACTTACAGGCCCCTCGGCAGAACTCTATGGGTTTCCTAATGGTATCCCCGGAGGAAATTATGGATATTGGCCGTGATATACGTTTAACGCATAGCAAAGGTGTTGACGATATAGACCCCTGTATTGCGGCCTCCAATCTCTCCTTGGTTGCCAGACCTTTAGCGGAGATAATAAATTGTTCATTTAGTAGTGGGATTGTTCCACAAGGCATAAAAATAGCTAAAGTGGTCCCAATACTAAAAAAGGGCGATAAGGACAATGTAATCAATTACAGACCCATTTCCGTTCTTCCTTACTTCTCCAAGTTCTATGAAAAACTTATGTATAATCGACTCTATGGCTATGTTAAAAACTCTAACATCATTTATCCATCTCAGCATGGATTTCAACCTGGTCATTCCCCCTATATGGCCTTATTAAATATGCAGGACATGATTTCAAAGGCTATTGAAAATAATGAATACTCAGTGGGAATCTTCTTTGATCTAGCTAAAGCGTTTGATGCGGTAGACCATAATATTTTGCTTAAAAAATTAGACAACTATGGAATTAGGGGGACTCAGCTCAGATGGTTTGCCAGCTATTTTGAGAGCCGTACACAAAGAGTTCTCTGTAATGGTGTCCTTTCTGAGCTAGGGTTGATCAAATATGGAGTTCCTCAAGGCTCCAACCTCGGACCACTCCTTTTCCTGCTTTATATTAATGACTTGGCCAATGTCTCTCCAACAATGTTTTTTATTCTATTTGCCGATGACACCAACGTTTTTTACTCCAATGGTTCATGGCAGACGTTGTTTCAAACTGTGAACGTTGAACTATCTAGCATAGCTGTTTGGTTCCATGCAAATAAACTCACCCTTAATTTAGATAAAACCAACTTTATTTAATTTAAATCCCACCGGAAAATAAAGCCAAATGACAATGTCTGTTTGCTTATTGATGATATTTCCATCAATCAAGTTGAATCTACAAAATTCTTAGGTGTGCATATAGATCAACATTTGACCTGGAAAGTTCATATTAATCAAATTGCAACTAAAATTGCTAAAAATATTGGTATTATTTCCCGCGTTGCTTATATCTTGCCAAAGACAATTAGAATGAATTTGTATTATACCCTTGTCTACCCCTACCTCACATATTGCAACCTTGTTTGGGCATCGACATACGAATCCAGGCTTTCATAAACTTGTAATCTTACAGAAGAGGGCTGTTCGTATAATTGCGGGTATTCGTAAACGGGAACACACTGGCCCTTCCTTTAATGAACTTCATCTCCTGAAAATTGACCAGATAAAGGATCTCCAAATTAGCGAGTTCTTTTTTCGACTCGAACACGGTCTCCTTCCTTCGGTATTCCAAGGTTACCTCCCTCACGCCTCTGACATCCATTCGCATTTCACTAGGAATTCATCTGCTTTTCGCCCTGTCAAAGCTCAATCTAATACTAGGCGGTTTACTATTAAATCTTATGGCACTAAAGTATGGAACACAATACCAATTGACATTCGTCAATCGAGTAGTCTGCAGGTATTTAAAAAGAAACTTCGTGTTCTTCTACTCTCCTCCACTAATGCTACTTGAAGTGCACATGACCATGTGTAGTTAAGATTTTAGTTAAGTACTTAGTTAAGTTTGTTTCTCTATATGCTCTTGACAATATAAGCTTTTCTGCAATCTGTCATCACCTAATTTGTTTTAGTCTCTTTCTTTTAAGCTATCTTGATTAATTTTTCTTGGGACTTTTTACTTGGGTGACCCTTCCCAGCGGAATGTCCATCCCTTTTGGGCCCCCCTTTGTAGCCAATGCATGCATGTTTTGTACTTTTATTGTTTTCTTGTTTTCTGGTTGCAATAAAGTGAATTGTATTGTATTGTATTGTATTGTATGGATATGTGGGTAGATGGGTGGGTGGATGGATGGGTGTGTGGATGGGTGGGTGGGTGGATGGAGGAATCTATGGATGGATGGATTGATTGGTGGAAGGATGAAACGATGAATGGACGAATGTATGATAGCTCCATGGATGAATGTTTGTATTGATGGATGATTGGATGAAAGGAGGGAGAGATGATTGTAGTGCAGGTGGATGATGGTGCGATGGCATCGTCATGGATCGGCGATCCTGATTGCATTCGTTCGTGATTTAATTGTCAAATTGACAGATGCTGAAAGTCCTCTTCCTCTCTCCTCTCACTGATCATCCTCCTCCTCTTCCACTTCTCTCTCTTTCTGCATGCCTTCATACCTCCACCGGCTTCACTTATTCCTCCCAATCATCGACCATTTATTTCTCCTCATGCTCATCCTCTTTTCTTTCTTCCTTCTCCCTCGCCTAGCTTTTTTCCTGTTTTTCATTCTCTTCGTTCTCAGGCGAATCTACATGTATGATCGTTTGCAAATCTAAATCGTCACTCGGACGAAATTCTAAACGACTTTTCCTGCTCGCTATTATTTTGGTAAACAAATAAAATCCATGAAACAAGAATGATTGGTAGATTATGGTGGCAAAAGGTCCATTGGGTGATGGGGTGTAATCTGTATAAGGTAGGTGGCGGTTAGATAGGTTGGGTCATGGCGGAACTCAGATATGAGGTAGGTACCATAGTTATAGGAATATAGGTGATTCGGCTGGATTTATCCATTGCTCGTATTATAGTCCTTCCTTTACCTCTCTCTCGTATGAAACAGCAATATATGCCCTGTCTGTCTGTCTGTCTGTCTGTCTGTCTTTCAGTCTGTCTCTACATTGTGAGTGTGTGCGTGCATGTGTCCGTGCGAGCGTGCATGCCTGTGTGTGTGTGCATGCGTGTGCGTGTGTGTGCGCGCGTGTTTGCGTGTGTGTGCGCGCGCGAACGTGTGTATGGGGACCCTATCATTATACTATAGCTTCTATATAATTTACATGAATCTGTTTTTTTCTTTGCAGAGAATATGAGAAGATTAGATGTCTTTGTTCCTGCTTTTCTCATCTTACTCGTCTTCTCTGAATCCACCTTATTTATACTGCGCTTCAATTTTCTTCTCCTGTTTTATATTTGCCAGTTGTGTGTGTCTCTGTTTGTCTGCTTACCTGTCTTCATCTCGGTCTGTCTTGTTAACTGTGTGTCCGTCTGTCTCTCTGCTTCCTTTCCAATTCTGTCTATTAACATTGCTAATCTTTTGTTTGCTGTTCTTTATATTTACCTATCTATCTTTCTGTCTGTCTGCTTATCTGTCTGTCTGTGTATCTATCTTTCTATGTATGTCTACATCTACTGTCTCTGTCTCTGTATGTCTGTCTGTGTAACTATCTTTCTCACTCTGTCTGTGTCTCTATCTGTCTCTCCGTCTGTCTGTCTGTCTCTCTCGCGCACACACACACACACACACACACACACGTACACACCCTGCTTACACACTTACATAGGCCTACTCTGTGTTTTTACTGTGAGTGGGTCATGTCTAATGAGGCACTCACTAGAAAGAAAGGATAGAAATTCCTAACCCTCCCTTCGACTGTATAGATTCCAGTGGTCCAGAATAACAAGACTGTTGTATTAATAAATCATAAAATCGGTAAACAAAAGAAACAACCTGCCATGATTTATTCACTCGGCCAAAGCCACATTGTTATCTGGTTGTTAGCGACGGTATGACGATTGGATAATGAGGTGAGGTGGGCGATGATAATCAATTTTTTTTATAACACCTGTGCATCAAGTAAACAGAAACTTAGAGGATTTGCATATGGCGCATATAGTGACTGTGTGTGTGACGAATTGAAGATTGAAGATTGGATCCTTTGTTAAACTGTTGTCTTCCTCTCTGTCTGTCTGTCTGTCTGTATGTGGGTATGTAGCTCTCTCTCGTTCTCTTTTTCTTTGTCTCTAATCTATGCATGTCTGTCTCCTTTTGTCTGCCTGGCTGTCTGTCTCTCCATCTCTTTGTAGTATTAGTCTACACCTTTCTCCGTATCTGCCTCCACATTTCACTGTAACTTTCTTTTTCTCTGTATTTATCTCTGTACCTGTCTGTGTCTCTCCGCCTTTTATGTAAGCTATCTCTATCGGTATAGCTTCTCTGTCTCTCTGTGTTATATTCGTTCTCTGTCACTGTGTCTTTCTGTGTCTCTGCATGTCTGTCTGACTGTTTCTCTTTCTCCCTCCCGCTAGACGTTTCTACAGGTATGTGTGCAACTGTCTATCTGTCTGTCTGTTTGTCTCTACATGTGTCCTATATCAGGTGTCCACGTATCTAGCCATTAGTGGTTACATTATATCACGGAGAGAGCAACGAGAGATATAGAAAGCAAATAAAGAGAAAATAATGAAAGTCTAGCTTCTGTCAATCTACCTGTCAAGTTGTCAACAGTCAACTCTCCTGTCATCTATATTTATTTGTCCATCCAATGCAATGCGTCCATACGTCTGTCAGTGTTTTTGTGTGTCTGTCTGCCTGGTTCTGCCAGTGTGTCTGCTTGTCTGTCTCTCTGCTTGTCTGTCCGTTCGCCCATACTGTGATGCTTCCATGCTTCTGTAAGTGCATATTCATATAACCTATAGGTCTACTAGAGTTACTTCCTCAAAATGAACGCATAATATTTATTGCCAATATCAGGTACCACATAAATAATATTACAGGCCTGTATTATATTATATTATGGTTAAAAACCGCCGTCGAATAGTGGTGCTCTTATCGTCACCATAACTCGCTACCCATCGCTATCTCACCCATGAAATTGTGCGAATAGTTCTCAACATCTCAAGAGCTACTCCTATAATTTTAGACTATAATTCGACTATAATTATGTGTGATTCCATATATAATTATATATTATAATATTATATAGCGCTACGCTACATTGCGTAACGTCACATTGCATTGCGTAATGCGTATAGGCCTACAAGTAAACAAATAAACAGAAGAAGAAAAAATAAATAGCTGAATAATTGTCAAGTAGGCCTATTATAATAAGTCTAATTATTCATGAATCGCATCGTGTTTCTCGTGGTTTCTTTTTAAAGGAATCTTTTTAGAACTGGACAACCCCCTTCTTTCCCTTCCCATCCTCCATGGTAAATTACTCCCAATCCGGTGAAAATGACCTTTTTCACTATTTTTAGCTGCATGAACTAATTGCCTCTACAAGACTACAACTGCACAAATCCATTTAGAACTGCACATTTTGTGTAGAACTGTATGCTAAAAAAGCCTGAAGCTTCTTACCAGTCGGGATCGGATCGGTATAGGCTATACCGTATAGCGTTCCTGATTAGTAGCCTTCAAGGGGCGCTATATATTTTATTTATTTATTTTTATTTTTATTTTGTTCATTTATTGACTTGCATGTCACATCAATAATCACATAACAGAAACAGACATTAACAACAACAAAACTTCAACAAGGAAATAATTGTTATAAATTTAATATTAGTGCAGGTCAATGAGCCCGCCGACAAAGGTCTAAAAGACCCGCTTAAACTCGGCTGGCTCATTTACAAACTTAAATCTTGCATAAGTAAATGTGGAGAATCAGAATTCCATCAAGATAAGGAGACACCAATAACACATTAAAAATAAGGTTAAGTTGAATATGTGGAGGTACACAAAAATAGCAGAATAACATAAGGCCACACACTATTAATTAATGTAAATGCAAAGCCTGAGAACATCATAAGCTCAAGCATATATCTCACTCAGACGGGGAGGAGGCATTCCCATAAACTTATTTTTAAAATCCCCATTATAACCTACACATATATAAAAAGTACTTTAGTTTATTTTTAAAATGTTTGATGGATACAGCAGTTCTTATATCCACAGGATTATAAATAATTTAATATAAATATCTCTCTTCAATGAATGAGTGAATGAATGAACGAATGTATGAATGAATGTATGAACGAATGAACGAATGCCATTGGTAAATTTCTAAGGAGACAATAGGTTCCCTGGTCGCCTCAGCAGACAGAGGACAACCTTTGACCTTTGTCGGATTAATTACGGTGGCCGTCGCATCCTGTCGCCACCATCGCTTTCTCAACCGTTAGTGGTAGTCAATCATTAGGCCTGTTACAGTATACCGATTTTCGTTCTGTAAGCTTACTGCAGTATTTGTTACGACACGACATCAATGTGAACTTTGTGAAGGGAAGCCTGGGAAGGCAAAGGGAGCTGAGATCATCGGCGTCTTGGGGAGGCTAACGGTTCAACCCCAGACCCCAACCTCAAATAAATAATTATCAATTTTTAGACTAATTCTGTTTATTTCTGCCATGCTCATTTGACCCTCCCTTCAAATGGAACCCCTCCGGAAATTTTCTCTTGACTATTATATAATACTACGCCCCTGTGAAGAATAGAGATCGCAGTTAAGAAGATATATGGGTCACGATCAGTTTGTGGGGCAACGTTATATCCTTCGTGATAGGCGCTACATAAATGTTCCGAGCGAACGCATGAACGATTGAACGAACGAATGTGAAGATGTACGACCTTTTAACCTTATAACCTGACCTTATAACCTGACCTAGATGTTGTCCTAATCGAAGCGCTGCCTACTTACCGCTCATAAGATCCGATCCTGCACTGAGAGAAGCGACGGGGACGCTCTCGCGCTCCTACTTCGACTGAAGAAACGAAATAAAAGGCGCTAAACAACGCACTTCAGCGCTCGCACAAACGCACAGACGAATGGGCGATAAAACGGTTATGTCCCTCTTCCTGGAAACCGTTAAACGGGCAATTATTATTTCGGCCAGAGCAGCACTTACCCCACGATTATTCGATTGCGAGGTAATAATATAATTCCGTCTAAAAGCTTCGCCAAAAGTCGCTTTAAAATCCATCGTTTTTCTCCTCAACAGCTCGAATCGAACCGGCAACACTTCGATTCTTTGTCAATCTCGCCGCATCTTTCGTCCGTTCTAAAGTCTTTAAACCATCGCTTGGTGGCGCTATAGTTCAGCCCGCCAAGAGATAGAAGTACGCCTGCAGCTGACCCAGAAGATGCTGTGCTGTACATGGGATGTGCTTCTACGTTGCTGGATAGCCACAAGATGGCGGCCGACAGTCTAATCAATAGATGACGTAGAAAACCGCATACGCCATCTCTGCTGCTCGCGGTGATATATAGGCCGCGTAGTTACTGCGGCGCCGCGCTCCGACGGACGGACGAGGGCAATTTTGGTGATGGCCGTGCTTTCGTCTTAATGCGGGTGTGGTGGAGGATCGGTTCTTTGGGTGAAGAAGACTGTGCCGCCGCGACTGTCTGCTTCTCGTGCAATTTATGGGCCTAGCGAGACGAATTATGTAGTGTTCTTTGGCGCTTGTAGAAATTCTATAATAGGAACAATACTTTGTAGAAATAGAAACGAAAAGAGCGGTCTATATTTTGCAGTCGTACAAACGAGATAGCATGCGGATGAAAAGGGTTATAATAGGAACAATAACTTTGTAAACAGTACTGTAGAAGTAGTAAAGGAGATCATTTTCTAAACCACTCAAAACAACAATTAAGCTAATTGAAAGTGACAGCTCTGTAAAGGTCCTTTTCCAAACCACGTCAAAACAAAATGATTAATTACTTCTTTGATCTATATAGGAAACAGCCTGGTCTAGGAAAATGCTGACTAATCACTTCTTTGATGTATATAGGAAACAGCCTGGTCTAGGAAATAATGCAATAGCAATTATTGTTTTGATTTACATATGATTAATTACTTCTTTGATGTCACTGGTCCAGGAAAAGAGACTGGTTTAGGAAATAATGCTGATGCTACATTTCCTTTGATAATGAATAACACTCTTATGGCACGCAAACCAACATTCCTGTCTGTCTGTCTGTCTGTCTGTCTGTCTGTCTGTCTGTCTGTCTGTCTGTCTGTCTGTCTGTGTGTCTGTCTGTCTGTGTGTCTGTGTGACCTCTTTGTATACTGCAGATGTGTACAATAAATTATTATACCTTCACAAGGCATTGCGTCCCCTAGCTCCCCATAGGCAACGCCAGCACTCTTGGACACTGTACAATAAATTATTATTATCAGAGACGGCCTTTGAGTGTATTCACCCTTTAATTGTTGATGCACACGTGAACCGATATAGCATGTGGCATGTCTCAAAGAAGCGCCACGAATGATCAAACATAACGGTCTTATGCGGCGCGCACCGTTCGAATGATCTATAGACCTTTAATGCAAAGACGCTTGTCTGATCACACACCCTTTTATCACATACATCTGTCTATATGCACCTCAAGCCGCTTGGACATTACTACATACGCATCCCATGCATAAATGTCACAACAAAGTATTATTCTGCATCCTGTAACAAATAATGGTATTTGTACTAACCACAAATGCTCTTTCATCATCAAAGCCACCATTACACTTCTAAAGGCGCAGTCATCACAAATAACTGACTGTTCATCACAAATATCTGTTTGATCATCAAAGCCACCATTACACTTCTAAAGGCGTAGTCATCACAAATAACTGTCTGATCATCACAAATATCTGTTTGATCATCAAAGCCAGCATTACACTTCTAAAGGCGCAGTCATCACAAATAATTGTTTGATCATCACAAATATCTGTTTGATCATCAAACACTGCAGTACACCAAGCCTTCTAAAGACTCTTTCATCTGACACATACACAAATCTAGATAGGGACACACATAACCAGTGCTAAGACACACCCCCACCTATTTCGCTTCTATAAAACGGAGCAAATGTCAGCAGTCTTTACAGAGGATCTTCGAAATCGCCAGACGACGACAACCGCCGTGTCTTCCTGAGACCAGAACGCAACTCTACAATCTTGTGACGCAGACAGACGTTTGCAGAGCAAGTCTTCTTCGTACACCAAAAGATGCCAGCATGTGAGAATTATTTTAATTTTGTATTAGCTTTCAGCAATTTCTGAATTAATTTCATTGCGAGGTATAATAGGAGCCTACTTATTCTTTCATTATCTTATTCATTCGCTCATCTCTTATACCATTCATTAACTTTGAAAATGAACTCATAGGTCTGCTATTTCTTTGTTTCTTTAGTATCCAAAATGCGTGCTGACATTGAAGAACTGAAAGAAGAAGAGCTTCGAATTATGGCAAGACTACAAGAACTGAGTATGTGTCATTTGGAATTATAATCTAGCATCAAGTATTTTCATAACTTATAATTTCACAAATTGTCTTCAGCGCAAATCTTTTGTGTAGTACCCTCTGTGAAATATTTTAAAACCTCCAAGCAAACTATGGTTTGATATAAAAATAACCGTAAAGAAATTGGTAAAATATTTTCGCATTCTTCGGAAATGTAGTATTTTAAATTTTTATCTAGGCCTATAGGTCTTATAGCTGCATTATCTTATTGCAGGACGGCAACGAAACGCAACAACTTCAACAGTTGCTGAGTCGCGTACAGCACCATCCTGGTCGAACGGAGGTTCACCGTCAACAGGGCAAACTTGGTCGGTCGCAGGGGAGCCTTCAACAGCCCACACTTGGACGGTCGGAGACCTACCTTCGGCAGGACAAACTTGGCCGGTCGTTGGGGCATCTTGGATGCCGACAGAGCAGTCTGTCGCTCCAACTTGGTCGGTCGCAGGGGAGCCTTCAACAGTCCAGACTTGGACGGCCGCAGACCCATCTTGGACGGTCGCGCCGCCACCTTCGGCGGCCACGTCTTGGACACCTGCAGATCAGACTTGGTCGACCGCAGACCCATCTTGGACGGTCGCGCCTCCACCTTCGGCGGCCACGTCTTGGACACCTGCAGATCAGACTTGGTCGGTCGCAGGTCCATCTTGGCCGATCGGAGACCCATCTTGGCCGGGTGCAGATCCATTTTGGTCGGCCGCAGGCCCATCTTGGACGGTCGCGCCTCCACCTTCGGCGGCCACGTCTTGGACACCCGCAGACCTGCCTTCGTCTGTGGCAGGTCCATCTTCAACGTCGACAGAGTCGCACGTCAAACCAGCGTCTTCCACCACTGCAAGAGAGCCGCCTGATGCAACAAGTAAGTTGAATTCGAAAATTTTCAATGCATTTCATAAGTAGTGCGAGCACACCATTACAAAACATTAAGGTTTGCGGTTGTTCTGCATTGTTTTACCGGATATGTTGTCAAACATTTTGGATTGTTTTTTCCTGTGTGTAGGCTACGCACAAACACTTTGTCTATACCTTTTTAAATTCTTAAAACTCGTTCATGTGATCTGTATTGAATTCCCTATACATTACATATTGAAAATGTCTTCATTTGTAGAATTTCATTCAGTTTTCTCACTTTTCTTTATTTTACTTATAGATTTGGCAATGAAGATTGCTGCTTCGGTGTTCTTGACGGACTCAGAGGAGGACGATTTGGCCGAAATGTGGGGTCCTATGACTGATCAAGAACTTTTGGGCTACGTTCTTCAAATAGAGGCGGAAGAAGAAGCGAAAAAAGAAGCAAGAAAGTTGGAACGTGGAAAAATGCCAGGTAGCACATCAATGCATATGTATTTAAATATAGTTTAATTTTTAAAATAAAGTGTTGTATATTATATCCATACAAATATTGAATAAATATTGCTAGTGTATAAATACCTTTATTTTATTTTATTTTATTTTTAGCGAAAAGACGAGTATCATCGCCCGACAAAAGTGTACAGCCAAAGGAGAAGAAACTTAGTAAGTGAATTTTAAATTATACTCAAACAACCTTCAATGTAAAATGTCTATTTTTTTTCAGGTACTGCAATTTCTACTTATAAAATCCTTATTTTTATTTTTTCTCTCTTTTCATTCTTGCAGATTCTGGTGGTGCTGGCATCATCACTTTCAAAGAATCGAGTGGAGAAGGAACTTCATCCAACATTCAGAACGAGTCAACGCGTAAGCTATTTCTTTCACAAATGTAAAATATCACATTGTACATATAAAGTCTAACTTTACTTTTCTTACCTGTTACACACACACACTCACACACACACTCACACACACACACACACACACACACACACACACACTATGCTTGTATGCTTTTACATTCTTATTGCAACATGCAAGGTTTAAGTCAATATTTGTACTATTTCTGTTAAACTTTAGAACGATGCGAATCTTGTAAGAATTACAAGGAGAACTTGACAAACAACCTCTGTCAAAGATGTCTGAATATGAAACAGTGCACTCAATGTAAAAATCGTCGCGCACCACGATTCTTCCGGGCTGGACAGGATCTGTGCGTTACGTGTATCAAGAAGCAGAAGAACCCGTCCGTGCGCACTGCAACAAACAACTGTTTCCTCGACATATCGCTTCCAATCGCGCAAACAACAGACGTTCACGCC
Source organism: Lumbricus rubellus (assembly GCA_945859605.1). Lineage (NCBI taxonomy): Eukaryota > Metazoa > Annelida > Clitellata > Crassiclitellata > Lumbricidae > Lumbricus > Lumbricus rubellus. The sequence goes on from OX243817.1 coordinate 3,687,404, forward strand.
ATGCTGCAAGAAGAAGCGCCACGAATGATCAACACACTGGAGGACACTCTGAGAGATGAAGGGTAACTTTACAGAAATTTTTCTTGTATGCTTTATGAAAGTATAAATTTCGTCTTGCATTGCTGTGAATACTTAGAAAATTTTCGACTAAAATCATAGTACATATACACACATTCAAACATATGCACAAGCTTTATATATTTTTCGAACTATTCTAGTAATTTATATTTTTCACACTGCAAAGTCTTTGACTTATGCTATGTATATGACACGCACGCACGCACACACACACACACACACAGTAATCATTATACAGGCAAAATATTGGACTTGCTCAATATTTCTGAATTTTAGCCCGGTGAAATGGTATGTGGCAATAGATGTGGCGTTTCAAAGAGAAACCTCAGAAGGAGAAAGTAGCACGACCGGCTACTTCAAGTCGATGCCGGCAACCCTTCTACAACCGAGTCAAATACCAGAGCAGCTGCAAGAAGCTGCTGAAAGAATTGACGAACTGGTAGAGACATTTACAACACAAAATTCTGGATGGGTAGTGAGTGGTATTGTGGATTTTAAATTGTGCAACGCAGTATACGACCCAATAGGTGGCTCTAATTACATACCCACTCCACAATATTTGTTAAATAAGCGAGCAACTTTGAATATACAGAATGATGATGAGCAGTGCTTTCTCTACAGTGTGCTTTCTGTTTCTCATTTCAAGTCTAACAACCCACACAGAGTCAGCCACTACAAGCCATATCTGGATGAGCTTGTCACTGAGGGATTAAAATTTCCTATGAAAATTGAACAAATATCTTTATTTGAAGGTCTGAATCCTGACTATAGCATAAATGTGATATATTTCAATCCAGACGACAAGCATTTTACGCCACTGTACGCAAGTGCTCACAGGGATAGAAAACACATTGTAAATCTTCTTTTGCTTAATGATGGCGAAAGACGGCATTACATTGTAGTGCGAAATCTTTCTGCTCTTCTAAAGGGAAGAAATACTGACACTAAGAGAACCTTTCCATGTCCTTACTGCCTCTACTGCTTCACCACCGCTGCTGGCAAAAATTCACACATGGAAGAATGTGGGAAACATGGACTTCAGACCGTGCGTTACCCCACTCCCGAAAATTGCAACCTTAAATTTACAAATACACAGAATGAGATGGCCTTGCCATATGTAATATACGCTGACTTTGAAAGCTACTTGGTTCCAAATGAAGCTCCTTCCAATGACAAAGCAACCAAAATTCTTGACACTCATATTCCTAGCGGTTTTTGCTGCTTCACCATTTCATCCTTTCCACATTTGAACGATGCTCTGCCATACGTCTACTCGGGTCCTGACGTTATGACCAACTTCTTTTCACACATAAAATCCGAGCAAACTCGAATTAATAAAATTTTGGCTACCAACATGCCCATGAAGCCACTCTCACAGCAGCAGAACATGGAATTTGAATCTTGCACAGCATGTCCTTCTTGCTCTACTTCTTTGACGGCTCAAAATAAAGTCCGGCACCATTGCCATATGACCGGCAACTTTATTTCTGCACTCTGTTCGCCCTGCAACTTGAAGATGAAATTTAGAAAGCCTACAAAGTCTAAGAACCAGAAAACCGCAAACTATCTTCTTCCAGTTGTTTTTCACAACCTCAAAGGTTATGACTCTCACCACATACTGAAACATATGGTTAAGGAATTTGCAAGCCACGAAATTAATGTTATTGCAACCAATATGGAAAAGTACCTTTCTTTTGAAGTCAACAATATCAGATTTTTGGATTCCCTTCAATTTCTGAACTGTGGTTTGGATGTGTTGGTCAAAAATTTGTCGAAAGAAGATGACTCTAAATTCGTGCATTTGCGGCGACTTTTTCCGAATAATTACAAATTACTGCTGCGTAAGGGGGTATTTCCCTACGAATACATGACATCGGCCTGCAGAATGACCGAAAGGACTCTGCCACCCAAAGGCTGCTTCTTCAGTAAATTGACAGACGAGGACATTACACAGGCTGACTACGATTATGCACAACAAATTTGGCAGACGTTCGACATGCAGACTATGCAGGACTACCACGATCTCTATCTGAAGACTGATGTTATTTTGCTAGCCGATATTTTTGAATCCTTTCGTAGCATGTCCCTGGACTTTTACGAATTGGACCCTCTCCACTATTACAGCAGTCCTGGACTTAGTTTCGACGCGTGTTTACGCATGACAAAAGTAAATTTGGAATTAATAACAGACCCAGACATTTACCTCTTTATCGAAAGAGGCATGAGAGGTGGTGTCTCCATGATCTCCAACCGTTACGCAAAGGCAAATAATCCGTATCTTGCCCAAGGATACGATCCAAATGTACCAAATAGCTACATAATGTACTTGGATTGTAATAATTTGTACGGTTACGCCATGTCCGAGCCTCTTCCAACTGGAAGATTTCGGTTTTTAGACACTGACGAAATTGATAATTTCGACTTGGACACTAAATTGACAGACGATGACATGGGCTATTTGTTGGAAGTGGACTTGGACTATCCTTCGCATCTCCATGACGAACACAACGATTACCCCCTTGCACCTGAGAGACTGAACATAAAAGCTGACATGATATCGCCTTACGCACAGTCCGTTTCGCGCAAAATTTCGACTAAAATTGCTTCTGGCACCGAAAAGTTGGTGCCCAACCTCATGCCAAAGACCCGGTATGTTGTTCATTATCGCAATCTACAATTCTACCTGAAAATGGGCATGAAATTGACCAAAATACATAAAATTCTGGAATTCCAACAAAGTCGATGGCTACAAAAATATATCGACTTCAACACATCCAAACGTCAGGCAGCAAAATCTTCGTTTGAAAAAGATTTTTATAAGTTAATGAATAACTCAATTTATGGTAAAACCATGCAGAATAATAGAAAACATCTGACTGTGAAGTTGGTCATGAATGCAACTCGTGCTAAAAGATTTGTAGCTCGTCCAAATTTCGAGTCGTACACGATAATAAACGAAGATCTGACAGTGATAAAATTGATCAATTCAAATGTCTTCCTCAACAAGCCCCTTTATGCCGGAATGTGTATTCTGGACATTTCCAAATTAAAGATGTACGAGTTCCATTACCAACACATTCTGCCCCTTTATGGAAATGCTTGCAAACTCCTTTTCACAGACACCGATAGCCTTTGCTATCATATCTTTACACCTGATGTATACTGTGACATGCAGCTTAACATGGATGAATATGACACCTCCGACTATCCCTGTGAGCACTTTCTACACAGCCGCGCAAATGCTAAGGTCATAGGCAAGTTCAAAGATGAATGTAATGGGGAGGCAGTTTTAGAGTTTTGTGGATTAAGGGCAAAAATGTACAGTCTGTTGTTGTCTGATAACAAGGAGAAAAAGACTGCTAAGGGAATTCAGAGGGCCTTTGTGAAGAAGAATATTCGACATGCAGAGTATCGTGACTGTATTTTTAACGAAAAAACCACAACTTCGAAATTCTGTGCCATACGAAGTACAAAGCATGAATTGCACACTGTAGAGATAAGCAAAGTTGCTCTTTCGCCTTATGATGATAAGCGCTTTCTCCTAAATTCATCTGACTCTTTTGCATATGGTCATATAGATATTGCACTATATAAAGATATTTGAAGTGAAATAATGCTTGTCGTAGTATGTTTTAATTTCAAAGTTTATAGATTAGATGTTGTAGAATATATAGTTTGTCTTGTGTTGTATATTAAAAGAGAGAGACTTATGTTGAAGAGACACTAGTAAGAATTCTTGTATGTATGTGTGCATGAAGATAACGTTTGGTTGAAGAAGAAAGAAGAAAAAATTATCCTGTGTTTGTTCTTTACTTCACTAGTATACAAATAAAATACATGTTTCACATGACACAAATATTTATTCAGAAATGTCTGGATTTAAAGTCCGAAAGGGTTGCATTGAGTGCATGATAAAGCACCCAACTGGTTTGCATGATCTAAAGAGGCATAGCATGGCATGGCATTTCTAAGTTCTGGAAAATGTTCGTGAAGCTGCGAAATTTTAAGAAGAAGATTGTCCCACTCGTCCAATCGAAGAGCTATTCCACTACGAGTTGGTCTTTCCTTGGTGGTGTTGAGCGGCAGAAAGTAGCGACGAATATTTACACATCTGTAGTTCTTGGAAATTGATGCGTAGTAGCGGCCGCCGAGATGTTGGTAGAGGTCCACAGGCTGATTCGCTTTCAAAAGATCCACATTTCTGTCCAGTTCGTCCAGACACACCCGAAATCTCGCCCAAGCAGCTTTGTTGAAGGATACACCTTTCTTGGTCGGATAGGGCTTGCCATCATGTTCTACATATTCGCGTATATGCACCATGAGTTCGTCCTTGTAGTAACTGGCTGTCAGGTATCGATTGTTGCCTATGGATTCTTTGAAAGACGCTCTCTATAGAAAAATAATAGAAAATTCTTTGAGTTATATTGCAAATTTCTAAACAATATGAAATGCTGGAATTTTTAATCATGAGCACCAATATAAAATATATTCTTCACCATTATATAAAGAAAAGTCCATGTTACTTACTGGTATTGGTACGAGTGTTCGCGTTGCAGTCATGTTTGGCTGTAGTATCTTGTCGAATCGAAAAGAAAATGACGTAGAAATGCTTCAAGAGTGTTCAGTTGCCCTTTTATAATATAAGTGTTGCACATCCATATTTAAAAATAGTTTGGAATTTCCCAGAGTCGTTGGAAATCGCTTGGTGGGGGAGTATGTTGTATAAGACCACCACATCAAAACAATTTAGATGAAAGAATATCAACGAAATGTACAATGAATCATGCCATTTCCTAGACCAAATGCTTTGGCATTATAGATCAAAGAAGTAATTGGTCATCAAGGGAATGTAGCGTCAGCATTATTTCCTAAACCAGTCTCTTTTCCTGGACCAGTGACATCAAAGAAGTAATTAATCATATGTAAATCAAAACAATAATTGCTATTGCATTATTTCCTAGACCAGGCTGTTTCCTATATACATCAAAGAAGTGATTAGTCAGCATTTTCCTAGACCAGGCTGTTTCCTATATAGATCAAAGAAGTAATTAATCATTTTGTTTTGACGTGGTTTGGAAAAGGACCTTTACAGAGCTGTCACTTTCAATTAGCTTAATTGTTGTTTTGAGTGGTTTAGAAAATGATCTCCTTTACTACTTGTAGAAATAGAAATGAAAGCAGCGGTCTATAGGCCTATTTTGCAGTCGTACAGACGAGATAACATGCGGCTGAAAAGGTATCAATAGATGTATACGCCTATACCTCTTTCACTCCTCCCATTCTGAAGACCTCCAAGTTGGCGATCTGATTTTAATTTTGTGCCTTGCCAGGCCGTTGGGGATGTAGGCTGTATCTGGAAAAAAACCTCACCATTTCCATCAACATGAATTATTAACACAATCATCCCACGGGATGACCAAATACCGCATATCTTGACATTTCTGTGCCTTTCTCCCTATTCTCTTTACTGAAAAAATCAACACAAAATATCCTAGCCCGATTCCCAGTTTCCTCTGCTTCCTTCTGTTCCTATCCTGAACACCATTATCACGTAGTCGTCTGCCTGTTTAGTGCCCATCCGTCTGACCCACTGTACCCTGACCTACCAGACATGGGACTGTTTATGACACTAGCTGCCTATCAATTTCGTTTTGACTGAGCGACTTTAATAGATAAGCTGACTCTAGGATTTGGGATTTTCGGACGCTAAAGTAGGCTAATCTCAACATTTCGAAGACGAGCGAATAATGGGCCCTATATATTTCTATTTTTAGATTATAACGAGCAGTAAATATAATATATTTCTATTTTTATATTGTGCAAAATTAATTTCCTCGTCCTTGACAGGTGAGTAACGTTCCATTATAGCGTTTGTTGAATTATCTTCCACCAGGTCTTGACTTGTATTCACACCCATCGCCTCGTCACAGTCATCGTATTGAGAACGAATTCCACACCTTCTTCGAACGAAGACGCCATCTTCGATTACGTCACGCAGCCGGAAAAACGTGACGTCACGCTTCCGTTTAGTTTCGTCAGCAGCCGACCGAATCGTGGCGTCGGTTTTAATTGCGTCTTCTGCCTCAGTTTCAATCATTTCCAAGGAATAATTATGTCGACACCGTGTTTAAAAATACGGCTCTTGCCAGTTATCTCGTATCTTCGGTTTTTTTTCAAAATGGCGCTCGGCTGACATTTCCAGCTGTCTTGAATACAGAATGATGATTACTTTGAACACTATATACTATCGCTAAATGGACATAATAATTATGTATATATATATGCATAGTTATAATATTTATAATTATATATATATATATATATATATATAATTATTAGTCGTATCGGTGACGCCGTGAAGACTGACACACGTTCCGAATAATTACTCAATCATCTGATATGAAATAGGGTAGAGATCAGTTTTTCTTATCATGGTGTAGCCTAGGCCTATATATGTAATATATTTGGATATATATAGGCTAAGCTTATATATGCATATTGTATATATGTATATAGGTTATATATAGGCCTAATAATACTTATATATATATATATATATATATATATACCTATGAATTTCTCGGAATTAGCAATTGACTTCGGCTCGATAATAACACGATATGGATATGACTAAGACATATTCCAGGGCTTATTTGATGACCTGAAAGTGTCTGGTCTTAATTCGTGCGCAGTTTTTCCATCCGAGCCGATGAATTATTACCATCACTCCGTGATGTTCGCCTCGAAATTTCCGGATCGTTATTAAGTACGATACATGAGACGAGAAGAAAGAAGGAATTTACATTCCTCGAACCATTTCCTGTCAAACTATCGGTTAGCAAGTCCGAGGAAAACATAGAACTTCTTGCCGCTGCGCATTTGCACAAGCGGCGCAGCGCCTCAACCGGATCTACTTTCAGATATCGTACAGAACTTTTTTGCTTATTGCTGCTCCATGCCTAATTGCCTAGGCCTATAGGTTAAATTATTAATTTTTCTGATTAAGGTTTCTTCGTACGAACCTGCGAATCACAAATTTGCCGGTGGAATAAAATTTCGAATCGAATCTGAGGTTAAAGGTCGAATTATTTGAATTGAATCAGCGGGCACTAGATTGATATAGGCCTACATAGGCCTACACTCATACAGCTTAGGCCTCGGCCATAGCCTAGTGTGTTACAGTGTAGCCTCGTCGTAGCCCTACCACCGTAAAACATATAGGTTGTTATACGAATGGTCAACCGTGAAAGGAATTTGTATATGGTAGTTATTACTGTATTGCAGACATAATAATTATTTATCGATTTTTATACAAAGTACAATTCGCCGAATTCAATTGTTATGTGAACAAACAATAATTAATAGGCCCTAAAAATAATAATTGTGGCTTTAATTAAACGCCTGCAACACTCTGTGCTGTACAATGTGCATGTACAAGCTATGCAACAATCTTAACTACTAATATTATTATAACTAATAGAATACACCCTGCAATACACGGCGCTAATAGCAGCCTACAAAGCAAGTGCGCCCTGCGGGGCTCGATATTGGTACCTCTCGCCTTAGTCGCCCACCATAGGAGTTTTTATCCAATGCGCTCCCGATGTCTTTTTCATGACTAGATTATCGTCCAAAGACATCATGATGACGCTTTAATAAGGAAACACCAATATCCTAATTTTATGTCTCCGGCAATTAATCGGTGCTGTTTCCGGTAAATTAAGCGTCTTTTCTTCGACACCCTTGTAAATTTTCAATCGTGTTTCAATCCGGTAATCGGTGTTTTTCCATAGAATTAAGCGTCTTTACTTGGACACCTTTTTAAAGTCTCCATCGTGTGCTATGTATTTCAACAGCGTTCATCGCGTGCTACAATGCCTTTGGTTAAATCCAGCGTTTCAGATGACCACAGTTGCAACGACCTTTAATGACACAAAGAAATTATTTCACAATCAACAACTATATACTAGCAAAAATAATAACGACGTCATTGGCCTTTGATGTTGTTAAACAAACCTGGTCCATTCCATCTATCCTTCCATCCGTCCGTCCATCCATTCAATAGGCTACTGCATCTTCAAACAATGTAGGCTATTAATGACGTCTCTGTACCGCGAAGCATTGTATAAATAATTCTGTTAACATCATGGTCTTTGTATGGAACAATAATGTTGACGTCAGGATCATTATGTTGCTATAGTAACTAACTCATAGTGTTTGTCGATTCTTTAAGTGACTCTTCTCTTCATACGACGTAAGCCTATTTAGTTCTGGTATTGTTTAAGCTTACATATTATACTCATAGCCTATATAAATTATGCCTATAGGCCTATGTGTTCTTGTCTGGGTTCTCTGGTCATGACTTGCCTTATATTTCGCTTCTTATCTTTACCAATGTAATTATCCACACTCGTATTTTCTCTGTCAATAACCTAATTCTACTACACTCAAGGTCGTAGCACCTCACTTTCTGGGTAACCCCTTCTCATAGTCTTGGATCACTTCACCTGCAGGTTGAAATTGTTCTCGGGTTGATCTTTCTGAATAAACAAGTTTTAATTGAATTTGAAGTGATTTAAGTTATGCAAGCCTACGGTATAATTATGAGGTATGATCAGGTAGGCCTAAACTATACGGTGGACGTGTGAAAAGTTCTGCATGGTGTTGTTGCAAGGTGTCATTATTACTGCATGGTGTTGTTGCAAGGTGTCATTATTACTGCATGGTGTTGTTGCAAGGTGTCATTATTAAACACTAAAAAACAGCTGAGTGCATTTTCAGTTCGATTTCTTTTTGTGAGGTGTGACGTTTATCGCGTTCGAAGCATTTCTATCAAGAATATATCAACTTATATTGCCTTACAATGCGTTAACAATCATTATGCCTATGTTCGTGTTCGTGTGTGCGTACGTGTCCGTTTGTTTGTATGTATGTGTCTGCACACGTGTATTGGTGATTGTGTGCGCAGGTGTGTGTGTGTGTGGTTGTAGATAATGTGTATGTGTGGGCATAGGTGTGTTTGTGTGTGAGTGTGTGTGTGGGTTGCATCGTTAGAAGACGTCTCTGTGTTTGTGTTAAGTGTCGGTCCTAATTAGGCGCCAACTCTCTTCCTCCTTTCCGTTCCCGCCCCAATTAGGCAACGTCTCTCGTCTCACTGTACCGCATTTCATTTTTGTAAGAAGCCTAGGCCTACTTCGACTTGGGATCGATAAAAGAGATGACAATGACAATGATGGTGATAATGATGATGGTGGTGACAATGATGATGGCCTGCTTCATCGTCGTCCTCTGTATTGATTCTTTAGGCCAACATCCTATTTCATTTGTTTTTTCTTGGATGCTCCTTGGCTGCACTGGTGACCCGAGAACGCCAAAAAATAATCACACAGTCAACATTGATTTTTGCAAGAGCTGCTGTTGCGACAGACACAAAAATTCAAGTACCATACAAAATAACATGCAGCAGTAGTTACTGTGTGAAATCTGAAGGACAGTTTTTAGTGAAGAAAAACATGCAACTGTTACTGTGTGAAATATGAAGACCATTTCTTAGTTTTAAAAATATGGCCGCTTTTTCAATGTCCTTCCAGAGGGCGCCTCGTGAAGCTATCGTATCGCAATCTAATTTGGAATCGGAAACTTGGCAGCATTTTCCGGAAAGTCGTTGATGAAGTTATATTGCTGTACGAACGGAAAAACAGCACGGAATTCACATTCAGCAGTAAACACACAACAAGGTTCTAGTCCCAGATCCCATATGCCGGTGCAAATTGGTCGCCCTATGTAAGCATTTCACTGCAGAAGGTGATGTTGAGTGAAATAAAATAAGTAAAGTAAAGCATATTCTTTTTTACTTCACTTGCAAATGCACAATGCGACATGCAGCATCATTACAATTGAAGAAATAATTTGTAAATAAAAGATGTAAAATTAAATGTCGGAAATGTTATTGTCAAAAAGTCAACATCACCCCGAATTATCATCCATAAGTGAAAGATAGATTGAACTAAATCGGCGCTTAATTATTGGATGATGATGTCGTAACGCTGTAACAAGTGTACTTGTTACAGCGCCCCTTCACTCTCTCTAATCGGAGGCGCTCCCGACAACAGCGCGGACACTGCATCGGAGTTTCACGCCGAAGCGCTGAGCAATTGCGAGTGAAGGATCACTTGCCCAAGGTCCCTACGCGGCGACTTGAGGTGTATTCAAACCTGCAACCCTCCGGCTGCAAGGAACAGAACATACCCACTACACCACCCCGCCCCTAAATTATTACTTATGCAATTATGCCACAGTTTTTTAGGAGACAGGTTTTACAAATTGAAAAAAGAAAGATTGAAGGCTGTAACTAATCTTATGATTAACTAATCATTGGATTAGATCATCCTGGGCTGTCACTAATCGTCAGTTTAGATGACCATAAGATTAGTTAGAACAGAAAAAGAATGGGAGAGACTGGTGTATTCAGTTGCTCTTGTTAGCTGATCTTAAGAATACCAAGAGTTTTAATTTGGTCACGCCATACCCATCCGACCAAACGGCGCGGACCAGCTTCTGGACAACTTCGTTGCCCCTAAGGCCGTTAAAGATACTAAACGCGTCCGAATATGGTATAATTAGTATTTGAAAAAGGCAGTTAGTAGTACGGTTAAAAACGGCATACCGGTCGACACAGAGAAGCTCTGCATCTACCGCAGTAACCTTAACTTATTGTTTGCATAGGTTTTGCGTATAATGCGCTCAGTTTTATCACATTTTCGGTTAGTTTCGAGCAAGCTCCATCATTATGATTAGACGCTAAAATACAATCGATCACCATGGTAACGTGACTATTATAATATTATTACAATATAGAATCCATCACCATGGTAACGGACGTCCAACTAAATCGGCGCTTAATTATTGGATAGCGTAGAACAGAGGTTTTCAAACTGTGGTCCGCGGACCACTGGGGGTCCGTTGCTTGCTGCCAAGGGGTACGCAAAGCAGGTCCAAAAACCCAATAAGAATAGTACATTTGGAAGGTTTTCATTATCATCATAAATTATAAAACTGAGCTATAAAAACAACTGAGCTATAAAAACATATGAGCTAACTATGGTTATTACTTACTGATGTGTAATAACATTAGTTCTTTCTGGTGCTATTTTAGTGCACGTTAGTGTAATTGTGACGTACCAACAGAGACGCCATTGCTGCTAGGCCTAGAAGGAATTGCTGCTATATTTTTACAAATATAATATGAATATTTTTCAACGTTCTTCTTAACCATGGATAAATTTCTAAAGAGAAAGACTGATCAGAAATCAGAAGACAAATGTGAGAAAAACAAAAAATTCCGCAAGTAGGCCTATGTTCCACACTTTCCAGAGTATATTTCATTATGGCTTCATGTTGCAGTCGGAACAAAATTTAATGCTGATCGACCTCTTTGTGTTGTGTATGCAAACTTTGTCTAATCATGATTCTTGAGTCAATGAAATCCGCGAAATAAAAGCGCCATTTAACGACAATGCATGCAGATGTTGCCGATAAGCCAAAGGAATAATTATTTCGAACGTCAAAAGCAGCTGTACTTAAAGCAGAAAGGCAAAATAACAGCTTTCACCACAGTAAATGAGAAAGCTCTACGTGCACCATATTTAGTAGCATTGCGAATAGCACGAACGAGAAAGAGTCAAACAATTGCTAATGACCAAATTTATTGCATAAGCCTACAGGGGTTCGCCATCTAACCACGAGATGCTAGAGGTTCACAGCTTTAAAAAGTTTGAAAATCTCTGGCGTAGAAAATATCAAGCGAACTTACTTTTTATTACGGTTATTCTTTTCTGTCTATCCTTTCTCTTTTCTTAGTTCTAAACTGTGATTGGTGAATTGTAATTTTCGATTTTCTATGATTTTACAAGCTATATTATATAATACTGTTCTCAACCAATGTTCCCGCAGTGCGTTTGCAGGCGGTTCAACAATATACGGTACTTACTTACTTACCATCTTAAGCTACTATTATCATTATTAATTATTTTCTATGAATAGAGTAGCCCTCCTGTTTAACCTGGCTTCGAACTGGCACCACTGGATAGTCTGTGGCGGAGACTATGATTGTGCCGATTGATTTCAAGAAAGCTTTAGCCCTTTGAAAACACGGTTTTCGATAGGGGTCGACTTACATTCATGGCAGGCTTATCGACGTTACTGACCCTAACCCAGAGGTTCTCAACCTTTTTATGCGCGCGACACACCTAAACTCACAATAAAATTTGGCGACACACCAAAATCGTCATTATGTCACTATCTTTAAAATTAATATAGGCCTATGTTAAAGTTCATAAAGGTTACCTATTTTAACTTGTTGAAATTTCTAATGAATGAATATGTTGACACTGAATGCTTTTTAGTTTCTAATGATACTAATATTTTAAATTCCACCGATCTAAATCTACGAGTCTATAGTATACGACGTCTTATGACTAAACGATAATTGTTTGGTCTAACAGTTAATGGAATTTTTGCTCCTAGATTTTCTAAGGATAGTAAGACGCCCGAGATTCAACAGGTTTTGTGAATGCAATAACGGTGCATAGGCCTGCAGCTACATTGTATCTTAGATGTTTCTGGACACTTTAAGGTTGGGGCTTTACGGTAGGCTACCCATTAACGAGACTAACGAATGAACATGATAGGATATCTAAAGAAACTATTTTTAGGTAAAAAGATCATGAAAGTTATCATCAATTAATTATCCACATAGTCCAAGCCATCCTAATAGTTCAAGGCAAAGTATGAAACCATGGGGGAAAAATAGAAATCACTGCCCAAACTAAACGCTGCGAGGTAAGTCATACGGCCTAAACTAAACGCTGTGATATAAGTCACAGGGCCGAAACTAAACGCTGCGTATGTAAGTCATAGGGCCTATTCATGTATGTAAGCTCAGGCATTGTGGGGATAACATGGAATAGAATCAATAGATATAGAATGCTACGAATTTTCACATCCTACGCCTACTAAAGTAAGGAAGTCGGTATAGCCTAATGCAAGAACGACTGGTGAGAATTCGCAACAAACCAATTTTTCGCGACACACCAACGACACCATTTTTACGCAACACACCAACGACACCATTTTTATGCAACACACCAACGACACCATTTTTATGCAACACACCAACGACACCATTTTTACGTGACACACAAACGACACCATTTTTACGCAACACACCAATGACACCATTTTTACGCAACACACCAATGACACCATTTCTATGCGACACACCGACACCATTTTTACGTGACACACCAACGACACCATTTTTACATGACACACCGCCGATCTTTTCGCGACACACCGGTTGAGAACCTCTGGTGTAGAGCATTGATAATGATGAGAGTAACTGTGATTACCTTGACGGAAAAGAGGCTGCCAGCCGCTCGGATGGTTCGGACGTGGTCCATGGCATCATTTCCGTTCAGCTTTGAATCGAGAAACATGAGCAGACAGCAAGCCACTGTACATCAGAAACGAAAAGTAATTATCAACAAAATTCTCGTCAACGGAAATAGTAGTTAGCATAGACTCCAGATTTTCAAAGCAACAATTGGAAGCTAAGTGGTAGGGCAACAGCTTATTCAAGAGCACTCTGTCAAGTCAGAGCGGTTGTACAAAAAAGGTGATTCAACCCCAGTTGCCATGGAGATTAACAGAGATTAAGGGAGAGAGGGGGAAAGAGAGAGAGGGAGACGGATGGCCAAAGAGGAAAGTCTTGAGTAGTTTATAAAGAGTTAGACAAGTCCCACGGATAGGAATGGAGGTCACAGAGGAGAGGATAATCCAAACAGAGAGACCCACAATCGAGAAAGACCTATTTCTGTCTGATGACTGTGCAAGGAATCTACTAACTAATCTCATGCGATTTGATTAAGTGGTAGATCAACAAGCAAATAGATTTCTTTTCTAATAAGATTATACCTCCAGTATACAAAGGTTCAATGACCTGGACCAAATTAAACACTGACTTGTCACAATAGATCACTCTCTGACACATTCTATAAACATTTAAAAACTGTTCTGTTTGGCCGTACTGGATTCGGGAGCGACTCAGAGTAGATTCCTTGAAGAGGCGCTATATAAATACTTGAATGAATGAATAGAATGGCAATTGGATTCGATTAAAAGATTCGATTGCATTACATGATTTGATTATAAATCTTATATAAGAGTAGATGACAGCAACATAATGATTAGATTTGATTTAGATTAGTATATTAGACTACAATTAGCCAATTTAATTCAAATAAAAAATATTAAAGTGAGAATAAGATTAAGAAGAGATTATAAACATTAAAAGATAAGATTAGCTTATATATCAGGTGATGTGATTAGATTAGTAGGATTATATTAAGAGATTTGATTAGGAGAAAATCTGCTGACCTGTACACGACCTTCCTAATCCACCAAAGCAACTACAACAAGACAAAAGACAAAATGTTAAAAGGCTGGCTCTCACGGGGGTTGTCCATAAATTACGTGGGGAGTCACCCGATTTAATTTGCGTACGTACGGCTGGGGTGGGTCTCGACAAAATGTATGTATGCAAAATAAACGTCTAATTATGACATTCACATTCGCCTATGTATATATATTGTATTTGATCTGACAACTTATAAAGCGCTTCTCGCAGCAAGCGTTTCAGAAGCGCTCCCAGTGCCTGCAACTCCGAAGAGAAAAGGCAGGTTTTTAGACAAGAGAAAGATGACGAAAGACTGCCAGAGAGGATGACAGAGCAAACGGATGGGGAAAGTGCATTTCATAGGAATCATAGCTCTGTTTTATCCTATATAGTTGTCCGATGGCATTTGATGACATTATAATGAAATTATGCTCAGATCTAAACAGTAAACCATAACAATTAATAAATTTAAGCTAGCAAATATGATGCTTAACATAACCAAAAATATAGCCTACAGTAAAAAATGTTTTATACAAGACTTTAGCAGATTAACTTTTGTAAGGAGAGGGTAAAGAAGCTGCTGGAGTTCGGAGCGCTTCTTAGTAGTCCCCTTGAAGAGGCGCTATACAAATTTTCCAAATGAATGAATTACGTAACTTATCTAGAGCAAGTTCATCAAGAACAAGTGAAGAACATCTTGAGCTCCTTGGTCTCTCCCTTCCCCTGTTTCGTAAACGCCTGAAGACTATACTATTTGTTAGCGGGAGCGCCAACTGGGGTCGGGAGCGCTACTGAATCTGTGAGCAGCGCTTTACAAGCGTTCAATTACAATTAAAATTACAATCACAAAAAGAACAAAGGTGAACGTACTGAATGAGTCCCTTCGCTTTTCGCAGTCCCTTCTCCATCGTCGCGAGCAGCAGCAGAAAGTTTTCCATGTCGTCCGGAACCTTTCCGTCCTCAACTGGAAAGTGGTTGACGGTCAGACCACCTTCGACGAGTCGCTCGAGGTAGGTCGGCATCTGGTAGATGGTGTTGAGCTCTTCGATCGTACACAGAACGAAAACTTCTTCGATCCCCTGAGCTTTGATCGTCTCTGGAAAATGACAGCTGAATACGTTATGTACAGATGCATGTACGTGCAATTGCTATAGCCCCTTCAGGATACCTACTCAGAGTCGCTCCCAACTGCAGTGCGGACACTGAATTGGAGTTTCATGCTGAAACGCGTGAGCAACTATTGTGAGTGAAGGACTTCCCCAATGTTGCTACAAAATATTAGTCTAATGGAAGAAGAATTTAGGTCTTATTCGTCCCATTACAACGTGAGCTTTATAACCAATTGGCCAAAATGTGGCACAATAGTGAAATGCTAGCAACTCCAAATAATAAAAAAAGTCGTAGTTCAAAGACCTACCGATGTCAGAATCCAAATTCCGTTGAATATTTCTAAATCGACAGCCTAAACAAAGAACAGAAAGAAAAAACTCGTGACCTAGTGAAGGGAATGTATTTCCATTCCATTCTGTATTTAACAAAACTCGACTGAATAATATTTTTCTGTCAAATAAACAAAAAACAACTCTGAAGTTTGTTCTCCTTAGATTAAAGAACCTTTGGTCTGAGTGTCCATGAAACCAGAGCACATTATTTTGACAAACATTTTAAAAACCCTCTTTAGACGAATTTAAAACCTGTTCCCCAACCGGGTTCTGGTTGTATATGTACCATTTTAAAATCCATTGCTATGTATACCTAATTCCCATAAATTTGACATTCCTGTAATCTGTATCACTTGCATAAATTATATAGCTCGTTTTTCCATGTACAGAATTAGGTCTTGTATACCTGGCAGCGAACTGATTCCGAGACTGTGAAGGCCATCGTAAGACAACAGATCCAACCTACAACAGTCAACAAACCATGCTACACGAATATCAACCACAATCCAAATTTACTTTCGAAATTGCACTATTGGCAGCTAACATGCATTTTAGATTCAAATGCCGTCAAAGACTTGCATCTGTCTGTCTGCCTGTCTATCTGTCTCTTTCTGCCTGTCTCTGTCTGTCTATGTGTTTCTGTCTGCATGTCTGTGTCTGTCTGTCTGTGTCTGTCTGTGTGTTTATGTGTTTATATCTGTGTCTCACTAACCAGCAGATCTTGATTGGTAACGAGTCCTCTGGATCGTTCCTCTCGCTCGTAAACACCCTCGGCATCGGGTCTGAACGCATGAAATCCTCGTCCTCCTTCTTCTCCTCCTCCGATGTCTGAATACTAAAACATCAAACGTTAAATAGCTCTATATCGTGACATATATATCCAGGCATTCATGTAACACAATTAGTCACCGAACTAGTTGTAATGTGTGCATTACCTTGAGGGGTGCTCTATAAAAACTCCTTAATAATAATAATAAGATGTATAATTCGTTCGTTCAGAGCATTTCGATAGTGACTAAGAAAACTTCTCAGAGGTGTTCCCTAACCAATCTCGCATGGAAAAAATTATTGACAAAATGTATTACCAGTTTAAATTGTCTGTATTACATTGCAAGATACTTCTAGCACACAATTTTTAGCACCAGCTTAAGGAATAATACGTTACGTTAAGAAGCGTTGGTTTCGGAAATTCGGGTTGACCCCCCTGCGACAGGGGGCGGTCAACGCGAATCTCCGAATACGTCGGAAATACACAAACGCCCGATTTCCCGAAAAGTTTTTATTATAATAGAAAACCGAATCCCCGAAAATTATTCAGAGTTATTTAATACATGGCACGATCGATCTATTAAGTGTTGTTGATAACACAATCATTAGGTTTTGCGAAAATCGATGTAGGGGGGTCCGGTCGAATTCGTTTCTAAAGGGGATTCGTGCCGCACCCGGCGGCAGGTCTACTCTGTTAAAGGCGCGTATCGTAAAATATGTGCATATTTACGCAAAGCACGTTTACTACGCTTAGTCTTAGAATGCACGCACCTCCTTGAACTCGCGTGTCGTTTTGATTTAGACATTTTGTACAAAATTTAACACGAACTGATCGATGTTTATTTGTTTTAAATTTCGTTCACTTTGTACGAAAATAATTTCGCAACGTAGTGTTGTACTGAGCTAGTGGCGGCGGGACAGGTAAGTAAGTAATTGATTTTAAAATCGTGTTTGCATGAACCAATCTTCTTCTTCCTCAGGTTCTCTGCCCTAGGCAGGTTTGAATGTCCAATGTCGTCACTTCTGAACCAATAGCCATAAAATATTTATCATCACTTTGCCTTGACTGTATCGGGGAGATAACAGCCTATTCTTAATCATTAATTAGAGTAAATCTTCGTTTAATTTCAAACTAATACATCGCAGTATGATTGCAATTCATAGTACGACGGATGATAGCAAGCTTTTACAGAAGTCGAATTTAATAACTGTCGGATGAAAGAACGAGTGGATCTTTTGGAGGGCAATCGGAAGCGAGCCCGCATCCCTGTGCTCTTTGTGTCGGAGTGTTACCATTGCCTTAGACCTTTCCCAAATCAATGAATAAATTAGTTTGGTCATCTTATGCTGTTCTCTCCACTGTCAACCTCAGCACTTTCTCTCTTGCTTTCAGTATTACCCTCAACTCGACTAAAAAACCCAAATGCTCTAATCGTAGAACTGCTTCTGCAGCCACTCCAGACTCCCATTTATTGAAAGCCCTACTAAAATGAGGGTGTGCAGACAACCTGTTTGGACTTGCTTCAGTCCATACGGCTGGCATAAAACCACACTCGTTGGAATGAAGTCCATGGTGCTTCCCAACTGATCATCATGCAAGATTTAGGTCATACAAATTTGGGAACTGTCATTAATGTAATTTCAGTAGATCCTCTCACAGCCGTGGCCATTCAGTAATGCTCTCAGTGCAAGAACCCCAAAAGAAAAAAACATGTCCTAAGACAAGATATGTAGATAGTGATCCAGAAAGGAGAGTCCCACCCAGAGTGTAAGAAGGGAATTCCACACGGAAGGCCCAATTATAGTAAAGGATGTGTTTGAACAATAGTGGTCCTAGCTCGAGGAACAAACAAGTCAGACCTCCCAGAGAACGGAGACGCCAATGGGAAGATGCAGAAAGAAGAGAACTAATGAAATCCCAAGATATATTGGCGCAGGACTTGAGGACCAAAGCAAGGACTGGATGAGTAAAGATAATTAATATTCATTCATTTTATTACTTACTCCTCGTGTCTAGACTTGTAGCAACATACATTTTTTACTTATTAGTCCACATAAAAATTTATTAAAGAATTTCTTTATGTAAAAATAAACAGGCTTTCTAAGAACAAAACGTTGCAGATGGTTTCTTTAAATGGCTCCACATAATTACATTTATACAAACAATTGTTTTAGTTTGATTTCTTTTAGAGTCCAAAAAGAAACTGTCAATCTCAAAGATGTCGATCAATGAATTCATCGACCAACCAAATTAATATATTCACAAAGTTAACACCGGATGATAAATCAATCAATCACTTCATCACTTAATCAATCAATCACTTTATCAATCAATCAATCGGTCACTTGATCAATCGATTAATTAACTTTTTATCTTTTCAAGAAGCAACCGAATTAATCGCTAGTTGATCGCTAAGTTCGGACTTTGCTGATCGTTTGAAACTGTGGAACCACATGAGCGCAAATAACATTCCGACCGGTCTGTCTTTTGTTTTGTCCATCACAAAAGAGATGCTCTCTGCAACCGGAACTTCAACGACCTCGATGAGTTCACCCTCATCGGGGTTTCCGCCGCCCTTTCCTGTCCTCATGCTGTCTGTGACGCGGGCGTAAAATAAAGTCTGCTGTGATCCACTGACTCCAACGGAACTCCTGGAAAACAAAGTAAATACAAAAAAGGCTTTAACCCTTTCGAGCAGGAATTGTTTTGATACCTATCCTGTTAATCGGGTCACGGGTGACCCGGTTAGGCGCGAAAGGGTTAAGGAGACTGTAAAACACTGATGAGCAGCCAATGACTCCAATTTACTCAAGGGATGACCTGCAATTAACAACCCCATTGCCTACCACCATTGACACACCCAATATTTCGAATATTTATTTAGTGCCTCTTCAAGGTAGGCTACTCAGAAGCGCTCCCGGCCCTGCTACAACTAAATAAGAGTTTTGAGGTTCTTAAAGAACAGAGTGGAATGATCCCTGGGAACAGAGTACAGCGTAACAGAGAGCCCATTCCAGGTTGTAAGATCAGCGAAAGAGAATGAACAACGCTGTCGGATAGCAGTTCACGAGTCAAGAAACCAACAATAATAACCCCCAACACACCCCAAGTGAGCTGCATCCAACAACCACAATGCACTCAACCGACCTGCACTGGGTGATCTCTTCCAGGCAGTCTTCCGTCACCTCGTATCCACACTCCTCCACCAGTTCCTCCATCGCGATCTCAACAACCGACTTCTGCTTGTCGATGATTCCAGCGCACAGTTCATACGTGAAACCGGTAAAGGGCGGCAGCTTACTCCCGTCTACTTCCGGTCCGTTCTGGCCGAGTGATCGAGCACAGCTTAAAAAAACAGCTGCAAACAACAACAACAACATACAAGGCACGGCAAAAAAATAACTCTGTCTATATACGTATGTCTTTGTGAGCGTCTTAATTGCTTAGCAAATGGGAAACATGAGCAATGGAAAAGGTTAACAAGCTTCCATTTGGTAATTAGCTTTTTCGTGACCTTATTAAGGGCATTTATTGTACATGAGCATTTGTAAAGTGCATCTAGTAGCGTGAACCGCTCAGAGGCATTCCAGTGTGCAAGACCCCATGAGAAGAAGCAGGTTTTAAGAATAGATAAAGAAGGAAGAGATACTGCCATACAGAATTGTAGAGCAAACAGAAGAAGAAAGCGCATTCCAAAGAGAACGACCAATTGAGGCAAATGATTGAGACTGAGCCATAACATATCCACGGTAAGGAGCCAAGAGGTAAGGAACGAAGTGGACGGTAAGAGGTAACCTGCACAGTGGCCACAGTGGACTGATCTTATGGGCACTGAGTAATTAACTTAATGCCTTGGCTTTGGTGTGCCGTCAGTAGAACTAGACACCAGTGTGATAGAAGCTGCAAGTTACAAGTTACAAACCATCCAAATGTATCAGAGCATTTATTTCACATACATGACATGTGCTCTAAAGAAAACCTTTTTCAGCTAGATATATAAAGAATGTACTGACACACTTACTTATTTTATATAAATAGTTAAGTCGACCGTTGACTGACCTGGTCGAAACTGCCGAACGAAAACAAACACGTCTCTCGTTATGTTGTGAATCAAGATGGCGACACTGCAAAGAGCCAAGCAACGATCAACGATGGTAAAATTAGCAAATCCTGATGACAATCAATTAGAATTAGCTGCTTGTCTAATCGATAAGCTAATCGATTAGAATCGAAGTGATTAATAACCAACCTTTCAACAGGTCCAGTGGTCCACACAACCTATAAAATAGTCTGGAATCCACATTCCCCACTTCGTTATAAGAGTATTTTTCTCATTTGAAGCATGTTATAATGGTTGGTTCTTCTCCAGTGCAATTCAAGACTGTTATCGCAATCAAAATGCTGTTTAGTCAAGTTGCTACAATAGGAGAGTTCTGCATTTAAACGAATTTCATAATTTACTCGTCAAAGATTGTTAAATTAATTACCTGTCATGTGACACGATCACATCCCAAGCCTTCTTCTTACCGTTCTGTAACCAAGAACATAACTTTACACTATATATAGAAGCACCGTCATACATTTATTTCGCTACATTAACATGAATGACTAAACTAGAATACCCTGGTAACCATGGTAGCTCCTGTATGTTTGACGTTTGCCAAAATTAAGAGCCCACTTACTTATTTCCTTAGCCAATAATCATTAGCAAAAGTCAGAATTATTAGTTCTTGAGGTGCGGCAATCTATACATGTATACTTTTGTATAGTCGTACACAGAATCTCCTTTTCTATATAAATGCAATATCATACTACCCAACGAGTAACCACAAAGATCTCTCTACCTGAGTATAGGACATCTGAAGTGGCCGGATGTATGGACTGCCGACTATTGGCTTTGTTGACACATCGCTTATGCTTTCCATGACTGAAAATTCCTCTGAAAGTCCCGGACTGATGTCAGATAACGTAGAAAACTCGTCAACAAGAACTAGTGCTCGATAAACGGTTCTGAAAAATGCAATTCTTCCTCAACTATAATTGTCTAAGAACTCTGCATAAGTAATATTGATAATCGCCACACAAAATTTTCACGCTTAATAAAAAGAAAAACAGAAGCAAACAGAGTATAGAATTCTTATATTCTGAAAGTGCTCCATTATGCAGCTATTGGTTTCCTGAACACTCGTTACTGTTGGTGACACACAAAAAACATGAATTCAGTAAAACCAGGAAATAATTTTTCGAATAATACATCAATATTAAATAAAATTACGGCGATCATGTACTATCAGGGGACAGTGTGTTTTGCAGTGCCGTCAGCGTTGTCATTGCACGTCTTTTTCGTTAGGGTCGGTTAGGGCTCAGGTTAGGCATCGTGAGGGTCGGTTAGGGTTAGTGTTAGGGTTAGTTTAGCCATTAGAAACTCTGGTGTATTTATTGATAGCAAAAGACACTGTGTAATTTTCGTCCCCTGATAGTACATGATCGCCAAAATTACTCGTAGCTTGTATTTATTGGTAAAATTACGCAAAACAGATAGTTTTAAAGTTTAAACGTACGAAATAATAAGTGTGCGGTGGAAATACATGTGCTAATAATAGCTCACCATCGACGTTTAATTGCTAGATAAGCCGAAATTCCACGATCCATTTAAAGTTATATCAAATTGCCACAAACAGTAATAAAAATAATAATAAATTAAAATAACTCACGATAAATTACGCTACTAAATATCGTCATACAAATAAATTTCAAAGAAATTGTGCAAACAGACCATTTTTGTCTTGCCAGCTTTAGGATCTACGGATGACACGTCAATAAAAAAGCTAATCAAGAGTTCATTAATATTAGACTAATTAAAACTTTCAATAGCCAATGATGTTTTATATCTATTAGATTTACAAGGTCATACGAAATTTTAGTTAAGCATCGTTTTCTGCACAAAAACCAATACGCCTACGCTTTAAAAATATATGGACACGTGTAGGCCTAATGCAAACAAAACGTGGTCAACCAGCAACAATAGGTTAACAGACACGGGAATCATCACCATTAGGCCTAAAATAATTATTATTTGTATGAATTACTGACCTGGATGCCACCCTGAAAACATTTAGAGGCCTGGAAAGCGCAAAGTATACATGACCCATATCCGAAACGACCTTGCTTGTTTACCGAAACCTAACCTTCTCTGGCTGTGGGTATTATGTAATACGCCCAACCCATTTGACGGGAACAGTATTTGGACGGCCTAGGCGTATCCCTCGCGCCTATATACTTATAGGCTTTGTTCTTCGTGAATATGATTTCAGGCATAGGCCTAAGCAAGAGCCTGCACAAAGAAGTCAATTGAGGATTCGAGGATATGATCTGAAAGGTTAATAGGTCAACTTCAAGGCCTCCTCCTATCTGCAAGCACTGCAGTACATATGGCACCTGTTTAAAGTCCAGGCAGGCAGGCAGGCAGGCAGGCAGGCAGGCAGGCAGGCAGGCAGGCAGGCAGGCAGAAAAATAGGCTAAATATTTATGCAAGCGTAGCAGACAGACAGACACTCTGGTCATAAAAGTAGCATATAACTGTCAAAAGTCCACACAGAAACACACACAGACAGACAGTAACACAGACAGACAGAAACACCGACAGACAGAAACACAGACATACAGAAACACAGAAAGACAGACAGATAAAAAAAAGCTGAATGTCGTCGTCTGGCTGCCCATCTCTCCCTACACCAACCTTGGTAAATATATAGAATGAGAGTCTTCATTTGCAAACCATCTTCCTTTTTGTTTTATCTTATCATTCACTTGGATGCTTAAAAATCATTAATATTCATAAGAACAAAACGTTGCAGAATGGGTAATAATAACTCGAAATAGTCAGTTATACAAACAATGTGTTGAGTTTGATTTCTATCAGAGTCCAAAAAGAAATTGTCAATCTCACAGACGGTTGTATGAAAAAATGTCATGCGACAATGTAACCTGACAAAAATGTCACAAGTATAAAAGAATTAATAAGCGTTTATTTTAATAATTGATAATCCCGAAATGGACTGAAAAGTGATTGTAACAAATATTTTCGAGGGTAAAATTCAGGAAGAAAAAAAATCTGACTTAGTACTACTACAATGCTTAGTAAAGCTGCTTACAATGTTTCGATAATAATAATTCAATAATTGATTTTAAGAACTATTGCAATGTCTCTTTTTATGGTAAAAACCAAGATTTTGATTTTTAGGTTACCAGTTTATAAAATAAACACTTATTTACTCTAGTATACTAATGGCATTTCGTCCATTAACATTCTGTTATTACGACATTTTATTCATGAAATTTTGTCGCATGACATTTTGTCATAATACCTCACAAACTATTAAACAACCAAATAAATAAATTCATTAAGTATCGGCTGATTAATCAATTAATCAATCCATCAATCAATCACTTAATCGATCAATTAACCATCTGACTTAATACGTTAACTAAAACTTATTAAGTAATCAAGAAACAATTGAATTAATCGCGAGTTTACTGTTCAGTTCGGACTTTGCTGATCCCTTGAAACTGTGGAACCACATGAGCGCAAATAACATTCCGACCGGTCTGTCTTTTGTTTTGTCCATCACAAAAGAGAGGCTCTCTGCAACCGGAACTTCAACAACCTCGATGAATTCACCCTCCTCGTGGTTCCCGCCACCCTTCCCGATCTTCATACTGTCCGTGACGCGAGCGTAAAATAACGTATGCTGCGAGCCGCTGATTCCGACGGAATTCCTGGAAATGAGGAAAAAAAGGAAGCAACTCAATTACATCTCTAAAAGAGTAGCAGACAAAAGTAGTGATTCAACAACAACAAAATTGGGGTTTCCCTTTTGGAGGGGTTATTAGGATTTTCTATTCTATCTCCACAAATTTAAGATAGGGTTTAAAAATATGATGAGGTTTCCTTTCTAAGGGATTTCCAACAAATTTGGAATTTCTATTTCGGAGGAGAATTTTCAAAAATTTTGGTGTTTTCATTTCGTAGGGGTTTCCAACGGGCAAGGTCACAAAATTGCATTAATAACATTACATTGACTAACACCCAACACACTCAAGCGATATGCACCTAACATCCCCAATTCATTTCAAGAATTCATTTCAAGAATTTATATAGCGCCCTTTCAAGAATCCCACTCAATACCCTCAACCAACGGACCTGCACTGGGTGATCTCTTCCAGGCAGTCTTCCGTCACCTCGTATCCGCACTCCTCCAACAGTTCCTCCATCGCTATCTCAACAACGGGTTTCTGCTTATCGATGATTCCAGCGCACAATTCATACGTGAAACCGGTAGAGGGCGGCAGCTTACTCCCGTCTATTTCCGGTCCGTTCTGGCCGAGCGATCGAGCACAGCTCAAGTAAACAGCTGTAAACAACAACAATAACAACAAATATACAAGGCAAGCAAACCCCTCTATCTATGTCTTTGTGGGTGTCCTTATTGTTCAGCAAATGTGAAGCATGAGTAACGGAAGAGTTTAGCGAGCGTCCTATGTTGCTAATCAGCTTTTTGATGACCATATCGATGGTATTGTCTTGTATTGCAAGATACGTTCAGTAGGGCAAACCAATCAGAAGAGCACCCAAGATTCATCAGAAAAAGGAGGTTTGGAGAGGAGTGAAGAAAGATAGAGAGAGGGACTGCCAGAAAGAATTTAATGAACAGAAGGAGAAAGTGCATTCCAAAGAGAAAGACTACTTGCACTTGTAATCGTACATTTATATAGCACCACTTCAAGAGAACTCCTCAGAGGTGCTCAATCATAGGTGCAATCACGTCCTAAAAGTAGGGGGGGACCATAATGAATCACGTCCTAAAAGTTGGGAGGTACCATAATAAAACAGTTAGGGGACCACTCAAAAGTTGGAGGGGACGCGTCCCGTGGGTCCCATAGGGTGGTTGCGCCTATGTGCTCAATTGAGGAAAATGATTGAGTCTGAGAAATATCAGTTCTGGTTCAGAGACCAAGAGGTCACTTAAGTCCATTGGATGAACAAAGTGGATGGTTATAGCCTGCGCAGTGGGTTCTCTCATCCGTAGTCGATTGATCTTATGGACACCGAGTAACTAACTTAATGGCCTGGTTTTGATGTGTGGCCGTTTGATGCCTTGTGTATAAGACACCAGTGCGATAGAAGATGTCAAAATTACAAAGCACAAACATTCTACATGCACCAGAGCATTTTAACTTAAACATAAATGTATGTGTACTCGAGTGCACTTTTAATAAAAAATATAATGACATAATTACTTACTTTATATTGATAAATAGATAAGTCGACTGTTGACTGACCTGGTCGAAACTGTCGAACGAAAACAAATACGTCTCTCGTTATGTTGTGAATCAAGATGGCGACACTGAAAAGAGCAAAGCAAGAATCAAAGATGGTAAGTCACAATTTAGCATCTGGAGCATTGAAAACAAGAGGAAAGTATTGAAGGTAAAGATAAAAACTCAAGGAAAAAGGAAAATATACGAGAAACCAGGGCCGTATTTACCTTGGTGGAGGCCCGTGTGCACCGCTGTGGTGGAGGCCCATAGGCGGAGACCTGGGCTGAGGATTGGGGGGGGGACTGACGGGTGGCTGAAGGAAAGACGCGAGATTTTGGGGCGAACGAAAATTTTCCGCGACCCTTTTCTCAAGAAAAAATTCTATTTTCGCCGCCAAAAAGTTGATGACCTTTTTTTAGTCATTTGGACCCAAAAAGTTTAAAAGTGAAGAACAAATTCAATTTTTTCCAATAATTTTTTTTTCACCCACCGTGAAAGTCTTGACGCTCAACTTTGGGGGGGGGGGGGCCAATACATGGGCCGTCCCCCAACACCTTTTTGGGGGGACCGTCCCCCCTGTCCTCCCTAGGTCTCCGCCCATGTGGAGGCCTTTCAAATGGACATTCTATAAAAAAAATTTAAAAATCAATTTTAATGGTGCCGTACGTACCACAGCAATGCCGTCACAAGGGTGCCTCATCTACAACTTGCAGCAGGATGTAAAGGCCTTACAAAATATAAAGTGTAGGCTTATCTCCATGACATAGACCTACGTGTAGGTCTATGCTGTAAAACTGGTTGCATAAGTGACCGTTGCCTGAAAATTACAAGTAGGTTTAGGGTTAGGGGCCTCCACCACACAAGTAAGAATTTTTTACAGACTTTTTAATATTGTACTGTGTACACTGTCCAAAGATACAATTTCGTGCAAATATTTTTAAGAAAAAAAAAACAATTGAAAGAAACGTGAAATCCTGAAAGGTCAGAAATTAGGATATCTTGTTGAGATGCCAAGCGAACGAATAACCCTAACTCTAAGCATAACCATAACCCTAATTTCTGACCTTTCAGGATTTCACGTGTCTTTCAATTGTTTCTTTTCATAAAATATTTGCACGAAATTGTATCTTTGGGCAGTTTACAGTACTAAAAAGTCTGTAAAAATTCTTGCTTGTGTGGTGGAGGCCCCTATGTGGTGGAGGCACTGTGCCCCTTGTGCCCACCCCTAAATCCGGCCCTGCGAGAAACTACAGAAAAAGTACTCAAAAATATAAAGGCAAATCAAGAAAAACCATCACAGATTCAAAATTTCAAGATTGTAATTACAATAAGAAACTCGATATTAAATGCTGCTTTTGAAGCATGCAATATTTACTTCTCCAGTGCAATTCAAAGTGATGTTTTGTGAAGTTGCTACAATACTTAGAGTTCTGCATTTAAACGAATTTCTTCATCAAGGTTTGTCAAATAAATTACCTGTCGTGTGACACAATCACGTCCCAAGTCTTCCTCTTACCACCCTGTAACAAAGAACGCAAATTTACAGTAGAGTAGTACAGTCACACATCTATGTAGCTACTTTATACTGAATGACTAAACCAGAATACCCTATATATGTTTGTCGTTGGCTAACATAAAGATTATAGAGGACACTTAATATTTCCTTAGACAATGATTATTAGCAAAGTCAGAGTTATTAGTTCTTGGAGAATGGAAGTCTAGTTTGATGGTCAGCCCAGTGGGTAGGAAACCCACCCAGTTCAGAAAGCTGTTTAAGGATTTCTATTCCACTTTTGCATTTCTTAGTGAACTGGTTTATCAAGTGTGCGTATTGAACGTATTTTGTTCTTGGAACTCATCGCCAACCATGATATACTAACCACGGCAAAGAAAATGAAGTCGCAAGGTTGCCTCTCAGCACACAAGAATCTCGACCTTCTATACAAATGCAAGACCAATGACCATGCTACCCAACGTGTAACCACAAATATCCCTACCTGAGTATAGGACATCTGAAGTGGCCGGATGTATGGACTGCCGACTATTGGCTTCGTTGACACATCGCTTATGCTTTCCATGACTGAAAATTCCTCTGAAAGTCCCGGACTGAGGCCAGGTAACGTAGAAAACTCGTCGACACGAACTAGTGCTCCATAAACGGTTCTGAAACATGCAATTCTTCCTCAACAATTGTTGACTATAAGAACTTCACATACGTATGTAATCTTAACAATTGCCGAACAAAATGCTCACGTTTAATAAAAAGAAAAACAGAATGAAAAAACCTTGTATTCTTAATATTCTGAAAGTGCTCCATAATATTCATATGCAGCGTCTGTATTATACTAGTTTCCTGCACACTTGTCGAAAGAAAATTAAAAATTGAAGGCTATGCCTTCGATATTAGGAGGCCCAGGCCTAACTCTAAGTTTATTGGAGACACATACAACCCTTAATAATTTATTCAGTCACACCAAGAAATAGTTTTCAGATAATTCACTAATATCAAATAAATTAATCGCCGTTTTTTATCGTTAAAATTCCTTTAAACAGATAGTTTTATAAACGTACGAAAATATAATTTGAATTACAACTCACGTTGTGGAAAATACAATTGCTATTAATAGATCACCATCGACGTTTAATTACTAGATAAGCCCACTGAAATGTAGTATATACTATTTCAATGAAAAATTGAAGGCTATGCCTTTGATATTAGGAGGCCCAGGCCTAACTCTAAGTTTATTGGAGACACATACAACCCTTAATAATTTATTCAGTCACACCAAGAAATAGTTTTCAGATAATTCACTAATATCAAATAAATTAATCGCCGAGCCAAAAACACAAAGAGCTATAAAAATTATAATAACTCCAAAAAATACGCGATTAAAATAATTATAATCTTGCATATAAATTTTTTTAAATGCACAAAAAGGATTGTAGGCTACAGATCGTGCATCCAAGCCAGTTTTAGGCTTTATGGATGACATTAGCCTATAATTATAAAATCGCAAAAATCATTAACTTAGACTAATTATTACTTTCAATAAACAATAATGCTTGATTTCAGCACAGTAGGCCCTATAAATAACAATTTTTCATTGTTATTTATACTGTGTCTGTGCTATTTATATTGTTATTGATTGTTGTTTATACTGTGATTTCGGTTAGATTAGCAAAGCTAAGTTTATTCGAAATTTGAACTAGACATTGTTTTCTGCGCAACAATTAATTCGCCTGCGTTTAGAGATAAAAAAAAGGTCGACGAGCACTAGGCTTATTAGGCCTAAGAGGTAAGTAAGTAAGTAAGTAAGTAACATTAATTTGCACCTGACACGGAAACCATTACCAATAAATAATATAGGCCTAATTTATAAAAATTACTGACGTGGATGCCACACTTGAAAACATTTAGAGGTTTGCACAGTAAACATGACCCATTCTTATTCGAAACGTCCTTACTTGTTTACCGAACCCAACCTTCAACAGGCAGTCGATAAACAAATTGCTTACTAGTTGACAGGAATAGCATTTGGACGGCCTATTCATCGCACCTATATAGGCCTACCCTATGCTTTGGTCTTCGTGAGTATGATCTTAGTCATGCTTGTTGCTGTTTACCCACACTGCCATAACATACATGATTAGTGTCGCCCTCCTCCTATATATCCAGACTTGGGAGTGGGACTAGCACTGACAGGTTGCAATCAGTGGAGTTTATGATCTTAGGCAGAAGCAACAGCCTTATTTTATAAAGCGGTCAAAAGACGATAAGATCTGAAAAGTCAATATGTCAACCTCAAGGCCCCCTAGACTGCGATATGCAAGCACATGGCATCTGTTAACACATTGGCCGCTACGGACGTCTTTAGACGTCCCTCGTTTAGGACTGTCCTGCGCTACGGACGTCTAAAGACGTCCATCATTGTGGGGGGTGTTGTGTCACGCTTAGCGTGGCAGAGCGCTATAGCCTAGCTTAGAGCAGGACTTCAACATGTAGTGTGACACCTGGCGAATGTAATTGAAATAAAATATCAGTATATTTCTATGCTATGCATATTTACTCTATGTTGTTGAAGTTCCACGTTGTTGATTGAAAATGACGTCTTGAAATAGTAAACGCAAATATAATGTTGCACAAGCTTTGAATAAAATTCTTGCTGATAACTCTGACGACGACTCTTTTGAAGAGAATGACATCGATAGAGACAGTTGTAACGGTGTTAGTGATCACGAGAAGGAGGACGATAATAGACATGCTGATATGGTAGCAGACACGTGTGCTGATAACACAGGGCCATCTGATCAGGGATGTACCGGTATATCGAATTTAGCGGCTTCAGAGTTCAGTGACGGGGATGTGGAGCCAGATGAAGAGGCACCTGTGACAGTCACTGCTGACGTTGTACAAGCTGCCAGTGACTCCGATACTGATGAATACGATTTTTCCACGGTCAACACACTGGTGGATTCTGACTGCTGGGAGGAAGTTAGACCTGACTACATGCCCCCTCCAGGCTTTATGTTTACAGGGGATACAGGTATCACAAATGCTTGTGGACTAACACCATCAACAATTCCCATGGACATTCTAAATAAGTTTAGTTTGTTGGTGCATAAAAAAAATTTCTGACATAATTCTCTAGCGTACGGCTGAAATTTGGTCCAGCGGCCAATGTGTTAAAAGCCCATGATCCAGGCAGAAGGACAGCAGGCATGCAGACAATAGGAAGAGTAGTTATACACAAAAACTCTGTATCTGTCTGGGTGTCCGT
This sequence comes from Lumbricus rubellus, assembly GCA_945859605.1. NCBI lineage: Eukaryota > Metazoa > Annelida > Clitellata > Crassiclitellata > Lumbricidae > Lumbricus > Lumbricus rubellus. Next base: position 3,718,247 of record OX243817.1, read on the forward strand.
CTGTCGATCTCACTTCTGCCAACACAGCAAAAAATTAATCGAATGAAAGTCTTTATTTGCAAACCTCTTCCTCTTCATTTAATATTGTCATTCACCAAATTCAAAAACGCACTAAACTACTCGCAGATCCAAACATTCACAATCAGTAAAAACTGTAAAATGTCTAAATACATCACAATTCGAATTGCAGAAAAACGAAAATCAAAGACAACACAGCAATTAAGCCTACATGTCAGATGCAAAGACTTCAGAATAATACTGGAGATATTCATTTCAAATAACCCAAAACGGTTCCAGCAAAAAATCCTACTAGCATAGCAAGTGGAAGACCCTCGTAATGTGATTAATATGTAACAAATGAATGCAGTGGAAATGTCAACGGTAATGTAAGAAAGTGAATGTAGGAAAAGTGATTTAACATAGCAAATAAAAAATGTACTGGCAACGATGATGTATGAGAATGTGTTTGCAGATGATAACATAATATCCGTAAATGATTGCAATGCGTTAAAATCGATCAAGTGAAAAAATGCGATGTAACGCAAGCAATTGCAAGACAACATAATCGAATCACTGTAACGTAATGACGACATTTATATAGCTCCTTCGTTAACCTCCATTGACCTATTCGTCGCACGCACTGCACGCAACCGAAATGTCAAATACGCACAGCGCAATACTCGGTCGTTACTTCGTCCTTTTCGCTTGCGTTGACTTGCTTCAGACTTTTCTCTCGCGGACGGTTTATTAAGAAGTCGCTCGGTTGGACCTTAACGCTGTTCGTTGCCATGGCCAACGCTCGTCTGTCACGCGTCAACCGACTGTCTGTTCTGTAACAGTATCGTTGAGACCAGTCGATAAAAATACAGGAATTTATATAGAGCCTCAAAATAAGTTTAAATCAGGTTAACAATAATAATAATATTATGATATGTAGAGATTTAAGTGCCATAGGTTCGTAAGCAATTGATTAAAAAACTGTAGCAACGATTCAGAAGAACTGAATACATACAATACTACATACATAGAAGTAAAAAAGGAAAATCTAACCTACTATTAGAACACAACTTAAATCTAACACAACTTTGAGAAAGCATAATTTAAAAATTAAACCTAATTTTGAGATATGTTAGATTTAATTCATGTTTCCTCAGTGATGGGTAATTAATTAATTAAAAATTTAATCCATCAGCTAATTAATTAGTTTGGCAACTAATTGTAATTAATTAGTAACCTGTCGTAACATGCTAAATCTCAATAAATTTTCAGGCAGTAACTGATCAAGATACAAAAAAAAAATTACAAAATCAAGGAAATTCGATATTGCCATTGTAATATTTCACACAATGTCAATCAATGGACAAAAGTGACCACTTGAGGTGAGTTAGGACCAAACAACAAAAATTCATCTTATAAGCATAAAGCCTTATAAGTGTGATTTATATAGCACATTTTCAGAAGAGTGACTTGCATATTTGTGCGGACGATTTCTGCCGACTGAGATCCTTGATGAGATTGTCGCTTTGGAGAACAACTTCTTGGCTAAAAAAACAAACGCAAACTCAGGAAGTAAATCAAAGCTCTCACATGTGACCAGTCCAATGGAAAAACGGGAGTAGGTCATGTAGGGTGTGGCCAAGATTTTTTAGATGTTTATAGAACTCTGGTCAGCTCTTTTACGAAGAGAGTCAAGTACATGCTTATTTGTGAAGCCTCACTTAGGAGTTTCACTAAGTGGGGCCTTACTAGAAGCACGCTGTTGACAGTGGTGATAGTCCGGACCATACAATGAAAGCGTGAACTTAAGACTCCATGTGAGATCATGTAAGAGAAAGACTTTCACACAAACATCACGACAAGAAGTTGACTCAGCAGCCAAAACAATCCCTGACCAAAAGTAAGTTATCGACAAAATTCCAACATTGAAAACTAAGGTCATGTTTGAAGACAATCCTGCACTATATAACTATTTTTTTAAAATTTATATATACATACTGATTGCACGAATCAATTCTGTTCTAGCCAATTCAACGAATTAAAATGAAGTTTACTTATTATTGATGACAATGTATGAGGCAAATATATGAAGGAACATGAATAAGAAAGAGACTGGCTAACCTTTGTAGATATGTTGACGCTGTTGGCAGACTGCCATCTAGAGGTCTACGAGTAAAAGAAGAGCAAACCATTTGGGATTACTATACCCAGTAATTATTTTGCTATCATTAATATACTGATTTATCACACACAAAATTTAATGGCCAACACATTGGCATCAGCATCAGAAGGCTCGAAACTATATTAGTATTAATAGCAATAATAATGGCAATAATGATGAAGATGTTGATGTTGATGATGATGACGACGACGACGACGACGAGCATGAAGATGAAAACGATAATGATGATTACAACGACGATGATGATGATGACGACAGCCACGATGATGATGATGATGATGATGATGATGCAGATAGCAATGATAATGCTAAAAATAATAATATGGAAAATAACCATAATAATAGTAAGGCCGAATAAGGTGAAGTACAATGCCCTCATAATAATCATGTCCTCATCGTTCTCACCTGTCTCCGTATCTCACGTGAGAATCGGTCGATCTCTTTCGTCAGCTCATCCGGTTTCCGCTTCATGCTCAGCGTCAACGCCTAGAAATAAACAATCAATAAATAAACAATAGAAATAAACAATCAATAAATAAACAATAGAAATAAACAATCAATAAATAAACAATAGAAATAAACAATCAATAAATAAACAATAGAAATAAACAATCAATAAATAAACAATAGAAATAAACAATCAAAAAATAAACAATAGAAATAAACAATCAAAAAAGAATAATCATCTACCGAAAACTTTACATAGCACACCTCACAAACAAATCAGCAGTTCCAAAAACACCTTCCTCTGGGAACTAAATAAAATAGACTATAGTGCAGACAAGGGCGCCCATACATAGAGGCAAGAGGGGTGGCACTTCACCCCACCCACTGAAAAACTTACACCTGTTTTTTAACCGCAACGTGGCCTTGTTTCTTAAAACGTTTTCTTCACACTTAAGCGCTTCAGAAATTTGGAGATTACGATTACTAAGGGTACCAACGATACACAAAGTGAAACAGAAATTTACATTCAGAAACTCATGTAAAACCAATACTCATGCTCTTAATTTTCAGCTTCAAGCTCTTGCTAAACAATTCAACATCGACCATTTTTTCAGGTCCCCTGCTGCAAAAAATTTATGCCGGCACCCATGAGTGCAAGGAAATATTTTAGACTATGACTTAATAACGTTTACCTCACCCTTAAAAAATTGATTCTTAAGATTATTAGCAGCCAGGTAATGTATTTCCATGTAAACAGCCATCATTTATGTAGCACCATTCCTGCCAGGAGGAGGAGGAGGACCTACCTACCCGCCACTGAATGCCTTCGTAAGTGTGCGAGTCATGTGGGATAGTCAGACCAATCTTAACTTTATCCAGATTGTGACCACCTGTTAACAACAAACAACAACAATAATTATAATTATAAACACAATATAAACTCCTGCAATAACTTGTGATCATCCATCATACTATGAATTGTAATCATTCTGCAGTTTGAAATTAAATGAAGATTACTATTATTACATTTTTTTGTTTCAACATTGTTAAGAAATATTTGTTTAAATGGCTAATATTAAGAAATTTGTAAGATATATCGTTGTTTTCATCCTCACATTTTCTGTAACAGTCGTTGAAGTCGTAAACAAGCTGAGAAAGATGCTACAAAAGAGAAAAAGAAAATAAACAATTTATTTACAAAAGAGAAAAAGAAAATAAACAATTTATTTACAAAAGAGAAAAAGAAAATAAACAATTTATTTCCAAGCAGAAAATCACATAAAATTATTTTTAATCATAAAAAATCTAGCATTACTTATCAGAAAAAACCTCGTAAACTCGATTATGACGGGGCTGTTTTGACGGGGCTATTATGACGGGTCACCCACACACAAGTATTGAATGGCACTCTATCATATCTTTTCTTCACTGTTTATCCGATGATACCTCGAACGTAAGTGGTTTATGCATGAGGTCTTCCCTCCGACTCATTCCAAGCGCTCCATATTTTCCGTTGTAGTGGACGCCAAGGACGACGTGACGATGCACGCCTCCGCGGCAGATGCTTCGGAAACTTATCGGAAATCGGTCGAGACCTGGAAAGTAGTTCGTAAGGTATCTGAGCAAACGATGGAGTCAGGGTCAAACCAAGGACGATGGTTTGATGATGGAGGAAACAGTAAAAATGAGTTTTCTTCAAATTAATTCATGTTGTGTTTTAATTGAATTATTCTTGTGTTAAATTAATCTTTTTTTTAAACTACAGTGCATAAATTGAAAATAATAAATTAATTGATTCTGCTTTAAACTGACTTTGTTTAAACGGTGATTTATGTAGCACCTGAATAATTTAATAATTTCCATGTGGAAAGGATACACGGCCAGAATGACTGCCTCCAGACATTTGATCGGAAGCGACTCACGAATCATCTCACGCGCACAGTCCATCAACCTAGTGAAAACCACAAACAAAGACCTATTGTTATTTACAATTGTTTATTTCCTTTGTTTATTAATAATTTATTATTTAAATTATTTGTTATTTATATTAATGGAATATTTAAATTTATAGGCATTCATTTATTTCTTTATTACTTAAATGCCTAATATTTATTTACTGTTAATCTACTTGTGACCTTTACCTATTCAATATATTCATTTATATATTTAGCTATTCAAAAGATCGTTACTCAATAATTTACTTAATTTTAATTATCATTGCCCATTTATTTTATTAATTACCATTCATAATTTTTTTATGCATTAATAATAAAAAAGACAATTTATATGGTGCCGCAACACAGTTACAAGGACTGCAAGCATGCCTGGTCCAACTTTTCAAACAACAGTAAGACACAAAAATGTGTCATCAAAATGGCCGTATCTAGGTTATGAATTTCCAACCTATATAACCTAGATAATTTCATGGCTTGCCAAGTGCTCCCCGCTAAGAAACTGCACTTGGCGAGGCCCGAGTTTAACTCAGCAAATATTTTTTAACTTACCCACAAATCGGTCGATTCTTTTTTATGTCAAAGAACTGCGTCCCTGTGTGATTATATCTTTAGGAAAACTAAGGAATAAACAAATGGTTTATATTTTATTTCATTTAAAAAAGATATTTTTAATACAGACATGATTATATTAAATGCACAGCAACGAAATGATATTTAGAAAAAGATTATATGCGATGAAACATTTGAGAATGAAGATTATTGAAATATTTGTTTAGCAAAATATTTATTTATTAAAAAGGTAAATAATATGCATGCAAAGTTAGTAAACACGAAGTTGTGGTTCAAATAGTCGAAGATACAAAGATAGATATGGACAGAGGCAAAGACATGTATATTTTACATGCAGAGAGAAAACTTAAAATGAACGAGCTACAACATGAAACTTTCTTACACTACAGCATAACACAGAAGTCCAAATTTCTCCCTAAATCCTCCCTCCTTCCATGCATTCATTCATTTAACCCCTTCCTCCATTCATTAATCCAACAATCTCTCCATCCAGCCCTCAATCTATCCAACAAAGGGATACTGCAGCTGTTTCAGATACCGCTGGATGCTCTGCAGTCTGTCTGGTACGGAGACAGAACCCATGAAGCTGAGAGGGACATGAGGCACTGGTACCTGGCAATGAAAAGCACACTCACTTGAAATTACTGAATAACAACAGCAAAATAAGGAACCACCACATCACAAGGTAAGGTAACACATCGCTAGCTATTTCCTTTGTTCTTTAAAAGACACTAAATCAAGTTAACAACATATCACACAAGATAAAGTACTATAATCAATATTAATCATGAATGGATCTTTTGGTATTCTAATAATCAAAATGAAGGCTCTTTGAAATCCAGTCTTAGAGTAACTGAAGAGCTACTATAAGTGCTATTGCACTCTGCATGAAACCTCAAAGGAAGGATGACGCCTAGCCTAACCTAAACCAACCCTCCTGAAGACTAATCTGACCCTAACTGACCGTCACGATGCCCACCCTGACTCTAACTTCGCAACGCCTAACCTAACACTTACAGATCCTAATGACGCCTAACCTAATCCTAACCGACACTCACGACGCCTAATCTGATCCAAAACGACATTTAGGTCAGCAATACTATAGTTATGCAAAAATCACAATCAAACGTGTTCTACCTCCGGGAGAAGTCGTTGGTTTCGGATGGTATTCTTGATCTCCGCACCAGACGGATGGATTTTCGACGCATAGTCCCACATCCGATCCCAGGTAGGATCGTCCATCGGGAAGCCCACACGGTTCACGTAGAACCACATTCCCCCATTATTCTTTCCAGATTCGTCACCGCCCACATCTTTGCCGGGCAACGAATTCCGCAATTTTCCGTCACATTCGCTCATTATTTTCTGTCCTATTACCAGATGAACACGATTCTGAACGAACTTTTCACGCAAAATGCGCTATATAAATGCTAGACGAGTTCGAAACGTGATTGGTGGGATGAAGTCATCGTGGCTCGTTTAGAGTTGCACGCGATCTGTTCCACCACGCATCGTTGTCGTAATAAACGCAAATTAAGTCTTTATTGAGTCGATAACTAATTATTGCCACGATAATTAATTAATTATCCATGATCGCTGTCGCGTAACGAAACTGTTTGCAAACAAAATCGAATCAACGATCCGTAAACTTTTGAGGTCAAGGAATAAGACCGTTGCTATGACGACCATAGAGTATATCTTAGTAGAAAGAGATCTCACTTGATTACGTAATTCAGGTTGCTTGTAGCGCCGCTCTTTATGAACATACATGTACGTTGATGCTGTGCATTTGCAATATCGTTTACTAAGAGATAAAGACAACTGTAATGGTTCTCTTATCTTAATTATCTAACCTAGACGAGCCTTCAAGTTAGCCTGTTGGAAATCAATGCGTTCGCAAATAAGCCAGAACCCTGTTCTTTACTTGTGAGTGGCGCTTTCGGAGTTTGGAGATTACGAATACAGAAATGTCGTTACATGTTGCTGTCAAATAAACTGCAAACCAGTTATTTTAATAAATCAATCGCATAAATTTATATAGTGCCACTTATTCTCTACTGATAAAGATCTGGAGGCGCTCCCTGCAGGAGTCCCAGCCCTGGTTAGCTGGTTGAAAGGGCCGGAAGTCTTGAGAAGACGCATCATATTCGCTCAAATAATCCTGTAAATCAAAGCCTACATACGTTTTCAAGCTCTGTTTTGTTTCGATGAATACAAGAATTGAAAATAATAATTCTTCAAAACAAATCTCTTCAAAATTCCAGAAGCGTTTTAGACATCTGACGTCAGATTGATGTAGGATGCACCGTAATTATTAGTCCATGCGCTGCGTCGTTCGAGTTTTGGTGTGCTGTACGAACTCAGAGCCGCAAAATCCGTTTGTATCAATCCGAGCTCGTTCTCCGGCGCGTAGGAATCCTCGCAAACCGCACAACGATGTACGGTGCACAGCGGAAGTTCCGAGTATGATATAGCGCCATTATCATCCGCCGTTAAGCCGGACTGGCAAACGTTGTAGCATTTCGCGCCTTTTCCCGCTGTCGTCTGCTGCGGCAGATGCAATGCGGCGTCGATCAAAGGTTCGGTGATGACGCAGGCGTGTGATATCATTGGCTGAGGACGCGTTGTGACGTCATCGTTCAACAAGTCGCGCCGGAAGTCAGCCTCGTTCTGGCGTTTGCGACGTGCGTCGCAAGAAGTCCTGCAAAATTCGGTGTAGGCCTATGGGTAAAATTAATAATCGTAAACTCGACAATTTTGACAGATTATTTTAAAAAAGATGAGCGCTTATTTCACCAGCGCCGCGCGTTCACAGGTTCCTTTATTAAGCCCCTATAATTGACATGGATGAGGGTGGTTGGTCCTACTGAAATTGATTAATTTTTTGTTCTGCTTGGAATTTTTTAAGGGAATAAATATGTGTTTATAATATAAATATATATATATAGCCTATATATTTATTATTATTATCATTAACAGGCTATTATTTATATCTTATTTTTAAAAATTGTTATTGAAAGGCTACACCTTTTCCAAATCTGGAAAAGGGTTAGCGAAAGAGCCCGTGAAAGTCACTGCGTTAAAACGCTGAATTATAGTTGAATAGGGTGAAGGGTTGAACGCTAAACTAAGCATCTGCAGCTGCCCAATTTAATTGTAATAAGGGGTCATCTGGTCACCAGCTGGTGCCGTCAGCTTCTGGAGCTCTGGCGAAAGCCCTGATGTATCCTCTCCAGTGTCTCCTCTCCCTAGTCGCCTCTCTTAGCTCCTCCAGTCTCATGCCAGACTTTTCCTGTAGCCTACCTCATCCAACCATTTCTTCCTTGGTCTTCCGCATCTTCTCCTTCCCTCACCGCATGCCGTCATCAGCTCCTTTTCCAAACCGTTAGATCTCATCACATATTAAGAGTAGACAATTAAAGAAACAATGTCTTGTTTTACGGGTTCATGCCGCGACTTCTGGGCTACTTTTCGAAGACATTTGCAGTCTATTACCCTAAAATCTATAACGATTCTTTAAGGAAACCGATACACAACACTTGGCTTCAGTAAAGAAAGTAGTTTTAACGACCCCGTATGACTAAAGGGCCTTGGTAGTCCGACTTGGCTTCATATTAAAGCTTGACATTTAATTATAAAGTGTGCACTGATTAAAAAAGGTGTCGAAGATATGGAGATAATTATCTGAGACGAAATTAAGACAGTATAGTAAGGCTCTTTCTGACTGCCCCAGAAATGAAATAAATTTTAGGTGAGAATTTTACAGTGGTAAGCAGTACTTATCAACTATTAATTAATTAATTATCAGCGAAAAATATAAATTAATATTACCTGCGATATCGTATGAGCATTTTCATAAGAATCAACACTGTGGCGCCAACTACCGAACCGACAAGAACGACGAGCGAGACAACTGCAAATAATAAATTATGAGCAAAGACCAAAGAGTGGCGTAAACATTAGGCCTTGACTTACTTGACTTATGGCTTTGACGATGCTTTCGCACGTGACAGCCGCCCAGCTATGGACAATCTCCACATCTTTCTCTCTTGAGCTTTGTGTGTATTAGGCCTACTACCGAATATATCAGAAATTCCATTGTTTTGTGGCTGAAATGTTCAGGGCTTAACGACACTGTTTCATATCGAAGATGATTAGTGTCGGTCTGTCGGAGGCAGAGAACAACCTCACACTCCACGTTTATATTGCGACCGAGCCACCCGCTGTAAAGATCCGACCGGGTATTGAACCCGGCCCGCCGGCGCGGCGAGCGGGCTACAACCCACTCGACCACGCAGGATTTTCAGGTTTTGTGGCTGAAAAGGGTGCGTTATATATACATCGTGGTTCAATTAAAAAAAGGTTAGCAAAACAGTTGTTCATATAATGATACCTGATGATTAATCATACCAACATTTTCCCAATATTATATTTTGAGAATTGAAACAACATCATGATTCCAACATATTGACATTGACAAAGAGGTAGAACTAATTATACTACTTGGTCTATAGGCCTACATAGGCGTACGAGAGATTTCAGCAGTGGGGGGGGGGGGGGCAAAGATTGAACTTCTGTCCGAAAAATATATCTGTCAAAAACGTTAACAACCTTTTTTAGTTGGTCGGGTCTGTGTTTGTACGAAAAACCAGACTTGCCCGAAAGTTGGGGGCATTTGCCCCACCCCTCTGGACCCCCGCCTCGTACGCCTATGGGTCTATCGATCTCATAGGCCTGGCAGTCAATTATTTATCAATATTTCTTGCATTAATATTTAATAGGTTTTGGCAGGAAAATTTATTTTCAGCAACAGAATTATAGAGCATGCGTGTTTACTGAGCATTATAATTGGATTCTGTTTAACAACATTGTGTGATAATAAGTATAATTTATTATTTAGCGTCGCCCTATAGGCTATCTTGGCCCTGGTCTCATTATGAGAATTGTGGAAAAATAACTGGGGGGTTGGCCTATGATCATGGGCGTCCACAGGAATTTTTCTAGGGGGGCGCAAACTTTTAAGTAATTGTCCCATTTTCTAAATTTAATGGGCGACAGTTTGAATTTCCTATATTACCACGAGAGAATCCTATAATTTTATAGCCTACCTATTAGTAACCTATACGTTATGCGCCCAAAGAAAGATATAGGCCTATAGGTTCAACTTTTAGAACGAATCGATAATCACATTGAAAATCGCGTTGTAACAATCACAACCAAATTATCTAAATTTTTGTGCAACTATGCGAAAAATCCAGAGGGGCGCACTTGCGCCCCCTTGCGCCCCGCTGCGGACGCCCATGCCTATGATAAACTTGAAATTGTGGTATGAAAAACATACTTTAACATGGGGCTCTAAGAAAGACTGGGGGGTTGAACCCCCCCCCCCACCAACCCCCTGGCAATTCTCACCCTGCCTGGTCTACTTAATAAAGGCTTTTGCTAACAGGAGCGCTTTATAAATGGTCATTCGTATTATACAATGAATACAACGTGCAATATACAATATACAATACAAACCCACCGAGTTGTAGCGATGGCGTTTCAGATCGTATCGTTCGATTGGCCATCGATTTGGCTGAAAGACAAAAAAATTGATTAACCCATTAGTGCCCAAAGTGGTAAAACCCAACAAATTAAGTTGTGGTTTCAGTAATCTCACCAACTTGGTGCAGTAACATGGCTGATAACTTATTTATTGATTCGTGCTACATTATCAGTACTTTCCATACTGTCCGTTATAACGGACGTCGGGCACTAGCCCAGTGCTTAGGTTGCCATTGAGAATTAAGCCTTCTTCTTATTTAATACGATGCTTGGTGAATGTTTTTGATGATTTGCAATATCTATTTACTTCATTAGCTAATTATCTTCATTTACCTAATGTCAAGTGCAGGGCACCAGCTAATTTGCGAGCGTTTCATGTATTGTGATAGTGCTTGTGGCTCTAAGGATAAAGGTTTCCACCACATTTCTCAAGCCTTGAAATGGCAGTTTGTGTTTCCTATAGTACATTCCAATGATTGTTACCATCGCATTGTACATCAGGCTTACAGGACTGCAGCAGCACGTGGATGGTACGCCAAGCACTTGAGTACTGGATGGTACGCCATGACACTTGTGTACACTTACATCTGTTGCCTTGAGTCAAACTTCTGCTGCCTTAGTAAACTTTGTAAGAGATACCAAGCTATGTCACACAGGTAGACTGATTGGACATCACAATTTCCGTTGCCGGATTCATATCATGTTAGCATGTTACGTATCAACACATCGCCCATGCCTTGATTGTAAAGCAGGGACATGGAAGTTTGAAAAACAGACATGGCTTTCTTCTGGCTGTGTGACTATCCCTGCACACGACCCTCGTCCACCATCCTAAATGTTTATGCACTGAAGACTAACTATAGGCCTACTAGGGATTATGTTCTATACAGGGTGGATGCATCGTGAACCAAGTGCAAAACAGGGAAATCAGAAATGAGCCAAAGCCTACGTCGGGAGGGGATGTTCGGCCGGAGAGAGGACGGACAGAAATTGAGTCCAGTCTCCTCTCGGGGGGGGGGGGGGGAAAAGTTTCTTACAACACAGCGATCACGCCAGCAAATAATCAGTAAAGTGAGGCGTGATACTAGTTCTTTGCACCTGGCTGCTATGGGTTTCAAGGTAAATTGACCTGTGTACATGTTCCTCGAGTAAGGCTCCTTTATCACATGCCCCACCGTACCCAAACTCATGTCAGAAGTGCAAAATTCTACAATATTAATGTCAAAAATAGTGAGTCGCCAGTCTGAATAAACTGTAGGCTTATGCTTACTTCATATTACAAGTAATGCAACGACGGTGGTAATTGCTGGAACAATGGCGCATAGAGACTTACTGTAGGAAACGTCATCTCTGGGCTAGTGCCCGACGTCCGTTATAACGGACGCTTACATTGCAATCGAAATTTCCTTTGGAAAACTTGCGGCAATTGGGATAATATTTTGTCAGGATATTGACCAGTATGGCTACTACAAACAACATTTACACTTTCTCTAAATTCCTCCTCGTTCAATACCAAACATAAATATAATAGCTAAGGGTAGCGAGGATTTTAGACACGCTGCAATAGACACATTGGCACACGCAATAAAATATTTATAACCCACATAATCCGGCGATCAAACTAGTGGAATCTATAGCCAATTGACCCACCAATTAAAAAAAATAGTGATGACTATATTATACAGTTAGCTCTAATTTTTGCAACGTGTTTGTCCGTTATAACGGACGTCGGGCACTAATGGGTTAATTAATTAGCCTAATTATATAATTATGGAGCGAAGAAAATTAAGAGTTATACTGTAAATTAAGAGTTAAGAAATCACAGACAGAAGAAAAGACAGACAGAAGAAAAGACATACCAGACAGAAGAAAAGACAGACAGACATGCAGACAGACAGACAGAAGAAAGGACAGACAGAAAGACAGAAGAAAAGACAGATAGATAGAAGAAAAGACAGACAGAAGAAAAGACAGACAGACAAAGAGACAGAGAGAGAAATACAGACAAGACAAACAGCCAGACTCACAGGTGGAGCAGTTCTTGTACGATCCACCAGTCTCTTCCATCTTCTTCTTCCACGTATTGTTCTGCATGACACACTCCATCCGGGTCCTCGTCATTCCATCGTGACACGTAACCAATCCATTTCCATCTCTCGTGCGGCTGAACGAATATCCATCTGCAAGATCATCAGGGTCGCCACACCCGACCACTGAAGAAAGGGGGAGGGTGACCCCAAAAAAGAAAAAAGCCTGTCAATATAATTACGGTCTGTCTGTCTGTCTGTCTGTCTGTCTGTCTGTCTGTCTGTCTGTCTGTCTGTCTGTCTGTCTGTCTGTCTGTCTGTCTGTCTGTCTGTCTGTCTGTCTGTCTGTCTGTCTGTCTGTCTGTCTGTCTGTCTGTCTGTCTGTCCTGTCTGTCTGTCTGTCTGTCTGTCTGTCTGTCTGTCTGTCTGTCTGTCTGTCTGTCTGTCTGTCTGTCTGTCTGTCTGTCTGTCTGTCTGTCTGTCTGTCTGTCTGTCTGTCTGTCTGTCTGTCTGTCTGTCTGTCTGTCCTGTCTGTCTGTCTGTCTGTCTGTCTGTCTGTCTGTCTGTCTGTCTGTCTGTCTGTATAAACCGCATGCGCAAGCGAACGGTAACATACACATCGAAGTTTAGCGCAAAAATATTTATGAGGAGGCGCCGCAATGTTTGAACTTGGCCAAGTTAACATACCGGAAAACTGGATGAGGAAGCGCCTGGAATGTTCTTGGAGTGAAACTCCTCCTCCTCCTCTTCTTCCTTCCCCTGGAGTAATCCACACCTTCACAACATTTCCAATCGATCGGTAGATGTTGCTTACTCGTCGTTTGGTGTCGCCACATATCTGCATTGGCTTTTCCCGCTCATTATCTTCAATCAGACCATATGCAAGGCAGACGTCAGAAGAACCGGTCGTCTGCCCATTTCCCGCGCTTTCTTCGGCTGGGGATCGTCCCGCCACCGGTCTGGACAGAGGAGGTCTGGCGAAGTCGTATAGGGTGAGTTCGACGCGCTGCCCTGGCTTCCCGATTATCGTCCACGGATGACTGGATCCGTCGCAGAGTGGCGTGTCTGACGTCATCGCGCTGGAGAGGAAACCGGAAGTTGACGTCACTTGCAGTTCGTCGTGCGTTCGGCAATGTTCGCTGGTGGTCGTCTGAACTGTAATAAGGTCAGAGGTTAGGTCAAGTTGACTATAGTATAACAGTTTTGTTGTCAGGTTAGACCGTTAGATGATATTGTGACGGGAGGTGTGCATATTGTAAGGGCTGGAATGGTAGGCAAGTGAACGCGCTGATATCAACACATTACAAACTGCTCGGTAACATCATAATCATTCTCTATGGCACGCCATTCTATGGCTGTGCAGCTTAGACGCATAATTTTTGTCAGTTCAAATAGCGGGGTTATGTTATCGTATCACAACTAATCTTAAATATTTAACATCATTCAGTTTAAAATGCCGATTCTCTACGGCAAATACAACGCTTAGGGGAAGACGGGGTAATTTCGGCCATTTTCCTAATTTTTTAATAAATTGAAAATGGTTGACTGCTAAAATTAAACAAAATTACAACTAAATAAAGTAAGATATGGACAATATACTGCAAGGTTACTTTTTGGGATTGAGAAGAAGATTTGTTCGGAAAAAAATATTTTAAAAGTGAATTTTTGGCCGGATTTACCCCAGCATCGGGGGAAATTCGGCCAGCACAGGTAAATTGATTTTTGCAACTAACCGGACGATATAATACTCCACAAATGTATTAGGCGATATCACTGAAGCGCTAATATGAAGTAACGAAAGTTTTTATTATTATCTTAACCCTCAGGCTACCAAGTTTTTGTGACATGGACTATCAAGGCGGTGGTGATAAGGGGGTGGTCATCACCCCCTGGATTTTGGGTTTGGTTTGAGATATCATAACGTGCAATACATCATTGGACAGAGCATTCATTTCGGCACAAAATGGTATACTTAGGCCTAAAATATATGAATCTACCTCGAAATTATAACATTTTTTACATGGGGACCCTTCGATTTCACAAACGTGTACTTATGCATGAAAAAAATATTATATTCTGTGTGTTTTGAACATGTGTATTTATAATTATGTATGTATATATTTATGTATAATATGTATATATGTATTTATGTATGTATGCATGTATGTATGCATGTATGTATGCATGTACATAGGCATGCATGCATGCATGTAAGCATGTATGTATGTAGGCCTGAAAGTATGTATTTATGTATGTATGCATCGCCAATATCTGCAACAAATGACGCAATATAATTATATTTTAAATTAAAACTGAGTATATTGGTGCAACATACAAAGTCACTAATTAACATTGGCACTATGTACCATTTCTAACATCTCGGGGTAAATCCGACCACATGGCCGAATTTACCCCGACCCACCCACCCTCCATAAAAAATTACCGCGCAGGGGCCGCCATTTTTGGACAATGGATTTGGATAATCAAATTGAAAATAATGTTGTGGTTTGCAGAATAAAAAGCCAATAATCGACATTTGAGCCAGATAACCTTCACTTTTTAGCTTTTATTGGAGACAGCATAGAGAAGTCGATTAGGCTCGAACTCGTTTTTTTCGTTTTTTGCGAATTATTCTCAAATAAAAACAAAATTATCTCGATAAACATGCGTAATATGATATTATGCACTGGATGGTAGCATTGAAATCTCCCCTTACCCTCTGGTTCTCTTGCAATCACCCTGGCCGAATTTACCCCGTGGCCGGTATTACCCCGTCTTCCCCTATATAACAACAAATGGAATTATACGAAAAATCTACAAGCCTGAAAAGAGATAATAGCATTGGAAGTTGAAAATATGACCAAAGGATGGGTGATTCAAAACTTATAGCCTACAGACCATGATTGTAATTCGATGAACTCGTATCCTACCTGCAACGCATTGGTAGCTTGCATCCAGGTAAGTCTTCAGTTCCTTCAGACACGGTTCAGTGGCTTCGAACTCAGCATCTGGAATGCGTATCTCGCACACTCTCTTGCCTGAGCAACGGGCGTCCGTCTCCGCCAGTACGTCACTCTCACACCCGATGTACCCGAGATCGATTTCGACGCACCGACCGAGACGCATTCGACCGTAACGAGCCCGTTCCAGAAGAATGACTTCTCCGTCCGGACACTCGGCTCGGAAAACTTCCGTGTCGCAGTATTCACCGCCGTGGAGACCTGCGATCAGACATCAATATTGGTCTTCGAAAACGAGTGTGGCCAAGTAGGGTATCTTAGGAAATTAATGGCGGACAGATGTTAATTGCAGAGGAGATAAAATTACGCGTTATAGCATCCTTTACTTTGTTCTTACTTCTCCTGATCGTTCCATTTCTCCTATTCCTCCTCCTCTTGCCTCTCCTCTTCCTCCTTATTCTCCTACATTTTCTCCTCTTCCTCTCCTCTTCCTCTTCCTCCTCCTCCTCCGTCTGCTATCGATTCCATTTCATCTAGAAATTTCCCATTAGTTCAACGAACTGACACGTGTCATGCCACGTCACGCATAATTACTAGGTCTAGACGATTCTCTCTTGCTTGTTTCCATAATCTAAATCTCTCTTCCTCGGAAGTTCCTCCTTTCATCTTTCCATTATTATTCCACTCATTCCTCTGCTGTGCCCTCCTACTCTTCTTTATGCCTTCATGCCTTCATGCTTTCGTTCGTTTTTCCATCCAGCCATGCAACCATCCGTCAGTCCGTCCGTTCTTTCTTCTGCTACTTCCTTACATCTTCAGTCAATCCGATTTTCCCTGTCCATCCATTTTTCACTTAAGCTCTCTCCCTCTCCATCTCCGTCTCTGTCTGTCTCTGTCGGTCTCTCTTTCCAATTATGATTTTATGTATGATCATAGGCGTACGAGGCGGGGGTGCAGGGGGGCAACTGCCCCCCCCCCCCACTTTCGGGCAAGTCTGGTTGGTTTTCGGGCAAAGACAGACCGAATGACTAAAAAAGGTCGTCAGTCAACTTTCGGGCAAGTCCGGTTTTGGGGCAAACACAGCACCGAATGACTAAAAAAATATTTTAAAAAAATAAAAAAGGTCGTCAACTTTTTCTACGGGTTGACGGATATATTTTTCGGGCAGAAGTTCAATCCTTGCCCCCCCCACTCCTGAAATCTCCCGTACGCCTATGTGTATAATTAAATATGAAATAAAATATAAATATATATATATATATATATATACCTCTCTGAGCGACAACACCGAAGAGGAGGAGACGAAGGAGGAGGAGTAGGGCAAGAAGGAAGAGACGCCGTTGATGGGCCACCACCGGCTCACGAGGATCATGACAAGGAAATCTTAAAAGCAGGTTGATCATCATTTCACCTCCTCTCTACAAAAAAAGAGAAAGAGTCGCCGTACAAAATATTAATCCAGGGTAAGAATTAATTTTTTGAGGGGTTGAACCACTCATAAAAGGGCCTACATTTTAGTTTAGCTTATGACTCGATCCATTGCAAAGTTTTCGTTGCACACCCCAAGTTCCCCAAACTCCGCATAAATCAGCGTCTGAACGGTCCAGGTATTTTTGAACAATAATTCTCAAACTGTACTTCATTCATTTGAAACATTTTATAATGTTAGCTTTTGTGTAGCCTATGTGCGTTTTTGTCAACTGTTTCGAATAAAGAATGTAGGCTAAGAAATAAGAATGACGATGGATATGACTGAATGAACGAGAGAATGAGTTAACGGATGAAAAACGAATATAGCCTAAAGTGAATGAACGAATGAATGTATGAACGAGCGAACGAACGAATGGACGAAATAATGAATGAATGAATGAATTTATGAATGAATAAAATTCAATGAATGAATGAACGAACGAATGAGTGAATAAATGATTTAAAGAATTAAAGAATTAGTAAATGAAAGAATGAAGAAAAGAACGAACGAACGAATGAATGAATGAATGCATGCATGAACGAACGAATGAAGGAATGAATGCATGCACGAATAAATGAATGAATGAATGCATGAATTAATTAATTAATCAATGAATTAACGAATTATGGAATTTATAAAGGAATTAATAATTATATGAATAAATGATTTTTTGAATTCCAGCGATTTAATGAATAAATGAACGAAGAAACGAGCGACTATTATAATTATATACCCACCGTCGTAAGGTTTAACAAAGTCAACGCATGATACGCATCTGCAAGCAAAGCATTCATGAAACTGCTGCTGAAGTCCAGCTATTATCATCTGCGGCGTGCATTGTCTATTGCTTGAGCTGCAGGGTGGTTGCTGCTGCTGCTGCAGCTTGCATCAGATGATGCTGCAACAGATGATGCTGATGCTGCTGATGCTGTGAAGAGGAGGGTGTTCCCTATTCCTCGTTGCTACCATCTTTCCCGTCATCCTCTTCTTCTCCCATCCATCATCACTTCCGGTTTCCGACGAAAAGTCCTTTGCCGTTTGGGGTGTTTGTGTCTGTCTGTCGGTCTGTGTCTCTGTTTGTTTGCTTGTTTGCGTGCATGTCTTTTGCATGCGATGCAGATGTTTCTCCCTATTGTCATACACTGCATGCAGCTGCCCTGCCATGCTGCAGCTTGTCCATCCCCGTGTCTGTCTGTCTGTCTACATGTATGTCTGTCTGTCTGTGTCTCTGTCTGTCTGTCTATCTGTCTGTCTATCTGTCTATCTGTCTGTCTGTCTGTCTGCCTGTCTATCTGTCTGTCTGTTTGTCTGTTTGTCTGTCTGTTTGTGACAGTTTGACTGTCCTTCTGTATGTTTGCCTGACCGTTTGATTGACTGAATGACTGACTAAAACGGATGGATTTATGTAAATGATTATAAATGATAAATATTATAATTTGGCTTGATGGATGAATGGTTTGGTTTGTTGGCTACATCTATGGATAAAAATAAATGTATGTGGATGGATATTTATTTTATGTTTATAAAAGATCGAATGGGATGTGATGGATAGAATAAATGACAAATCCATCCATTCATCCGTCCATCTATCCATCCATGATCCATCCATCCTTCCTTCCATCCATCCATCCATGATCCATGATCCATCCATCCATCTATTCATCCATCCATCCATCCATACATCCATCCATTCATCCATACATAATATATCCATAGTATCCATTCATTTATCCATCCATCCATTCCATCCACTCATCCCTCCATCCGCCAATCATTTCCCGCAGCCATATCCTTCCGGCTTCCATTCATCTTCCGCTCGTCTTCCGTCATTCGAGCAAATTGGTCGTGAAAGCTGAATTGTAGCCAACGTCAGATCTCCCGCCTCTGCCATTCATCTTCCCATGCCTCTGGGCTAGAAAACGACGACGTTGCCTTGGCAGCGAACGATGAAACGTCACGAGGAGGAGGAGAAGGTGGAGGAGGAAGTGGAGGAGGAGGAGGAGGAGGAGAAAGAGGTAGGGAGGGTGGAAGATCAAGAAGAGGAGGAGGGAGAAGAATAGGAAGAGGAAGAGAAATAGGAAGAAGAGGAAGAGGACGAGAAATAGGAAGAAGAGGAGGAGGAAGACGGAGAAGAAGAGAAGAGGAAGAAGTAGAAGAAGAAGAGGAAGAGGAAGAGGAAGGAGAAGAAGAAGAGGAAGAGGAAGGAGAAGAGGAAGAGGAAGAGGAAGAAGAAGAAAAAGAGGACGAGGAAGAGGAAGAAAAGGATGGATGAAGAAGAGGATGGATGAAGAAGAGGATGGAAGAGGATGAGGAGGAAGGAGAAGTCGGGGATGACGATGGCAAAGATGAAAAGAAAGGAGAAGAGGACAAGGATTGAGAAGGAAGTTCAAGTAACAATGGAGGAGGAATGAAAGAATAGGTAGGCTAGGCCTACAGCACAGTCGCCATTTTGTTTGTCTACACTCTTTTGGAAGAGAAAATTTTGCTGCGAAACAGGTCGCAGATGATCAAAAGGATTTTGCGACGCTGTGTCAATGAAGCGTGTTATATTAAATCAGATTCGAAAATAGATTGGTGTGACACGTAGGCCTAGGCCTATATGTAGGGACGAGAATGCAACGCTTTCAGTCCTGATCATCGAAATCATAATAAATTATTTTAATATGACGCACAGACTTTCGAACGCTTTTAGATCGTCTAACTCATAGAGATGTATTATAATAAATATAACGCTAGAGGGAATATCACGTCTATACATTGAAATCTTTGTCTAATTGGACCCGACCAATCACAACTGTCTAATTACCGTTAATATATATAAGGTCGTTGATGACCTCACTTTTTTATGCAGAGGAGATAGGCCATACTCTCTCTAGCCTATATATTTTATATATATATAGCGTACATCTCTATGGTCTAACTAGACTAAATTCAGTTTCTACAAAGGCTACAACGATGCAATTTCCGTCATCGTAGGCCAAAACTGTTTCATTTTTCGAGTTTTTCTTTTGAACTTGTTAGGCTATAATTATGCATGCCTAGTAGGCCTTTGTATCGTTAGTTAAAAGATCAACGAGAAAGTCCGGTTAGGGTAAGCATAGGCCTACATGTAGCTTAGGCTATGTATGCACTGTTGACCGTGTTGAGTGTAGGTCGGTGGATTTATGAGCTTTCTAATCCTTACCGCTTCTCCTTCTTGAGTTTTCCGTACTGTCTCAAGCTTGTATGTTTGTTTTGTGTTTGTACACGATTGGGTTGTTCTTATCCAATGAACCCGCAGCGCGCCTGCGGCCGGTCCAGTTAAATTCATGCTTACTTACCTTTATAACCGGCGGCCTTAACTTTGATTTCACTTACCGCGGTTGAGCGAGGTTGGGGAATGGTCGCACTGAAAACGTTTCTTTTATTGGACGATATTTATTTTTAATATGTCGAATCCAGATAAACCGAACCCTAACAACCCAATCGTTTTCTTTGACATAACTGTCGGAAGCACTGTAAGATATTTAAAATCGATGTACTGTACAGATTTGGCTCCAGCATGTTGATTTAAGCGGAGAGAACGATAATAGGTGGTTTTAGTGCGCCGACATGCAGTTGTTTGGTCTTTGAGAAATTCGCGACAGCTAAGATCATCTCGCGTTGTCAATTTTGTTTTCGGTGTTCTTTTGGGTTTCGCTGGACATTCACCAAATATGGCCTATTGTTTCATTGTGCTAAATGAAAGCCGCCGACCAACCTTTTTTATTAATCGGTTTGCCAGTTGTTTCATGATGAGTTTAATATGACGATATTGCAAAAGAAATTTTTATTTAGACCGAGCTTATCATAACGAACAACATTGGAAATGCTATTCAACTCAAGAAGGGAGCAGACCACCCAAAAAACTTCCAATGCTAGTTCTTACTTCGTATTGATTCGTGTTTCATCGTAACAATTATTATGTTTATGCTTATTTTATAAACTTAACGTCTGCTATTCTACTGTGGGAGATAGTATTCATGTTATATAAAGTATATTCTAGCATTGATATCAATGTGTAATACTGAAGCAATTATCGCTGTCGTTATAACGATAGATTGCCCGGTAAAATCCCAGACTTGCTGCCTGTACTCCAAACAATATGGCTGCCAACGAATGCAATAAAATTAGAGCGCGAGCATCGACGACATTGTTCATCAATTCAGCTTCAATTTCAGCAGAATGACTGCACTAACCCTAAAACTAACCCTAACCGACCCTCACGACGCCTAACCTGAGCCCTAACCGACCCTCACGACGCCTAACCTGAGCCCTAACCAACCCTCACGTTGCGATGTCGTCTATAGGTCGCGCTCTAATTTGATTGCATTCGTTAACGGCCATATTGTTTGGAGTACGGGCAGCCAGTCTGGGATTTTACCGATTGCCCTTTTTAAAAATTCAAATCACTTTTTAAGGGCAAGTTCTGTAATTGTTATCATTTAGAGTGGTTGGCACGTGCAATGGGCAATCAGATAGTCTACGTTACAGCGTCGTTTTATCTGTGTTGCAGGAAATCGGCCGAATAAAATTTGAATTGTTTGCAGATGTCGTTCCAAGGACAGCAGAAAATTTTAGGTATCTATCATATTAATATTTTGTGTCCTATCATAATATTCATATGAGATATTTTATGTATTTAATAGACTAGGGTAGTGGTTTAAGGTAATGGTAAACACTGGCAAGAAGAACAACACACAGATGTGAGATTGCTTCCCACTGCCCTCCCAAACCTTCCATTCGGCAGATGGCATTGGTAAACTTAGTAAAGTTCTAGGACATGTCATTCATTCAAGAATTTCAGTAGCGCCTCTTCGATGAGACTACTCAGGAGCACTTCTGACTCTAGCATGGCAAAAAGTAGAGTTTTTAGTTAAATAAAAAAATTACAGTTTGGTTGAATAAAAAAAAAAGCTTCTGTAAAAAGCCCCAGGAAGGAGACATAGCTCCTGTGGGAGTCCATTCCAGGCTACTGGCCCACCATGTAAAAGGCTTGATTCTGCATAGTTGCAGTTCATGCGAATGGACCCAAAACACCCCCTTCTGTGCAGAACGGAGGGGCGGTGGCCTTTGATACACTTAGAACTACAGAGCCACAGAATGTTTTATCAATTAATACGAATAACACTTGACCAGTTTTGTTTTCTTTCGTAGGCAGCTGTGTACTGGCGAATACAAGAAAGATGGCGTTCCAATCGGTTACAAGCGATGCACATTCCACCGTGTCATCAAAGACTTCATGGTTCAGGGCGGAGACTTTGTCAGCGTACGTTAAATCCGCCTTTTTCTAACGTCTCTCTGTTCCACTGGCATATAATTTAGTTTAGTTTAGTCTAGTATGTGAGGCGCCCTTGTAACGGCAAGGCTGTGTTACGGCGCCATAGAAATCGTCATTGTTATTATTATTAATGATAATTAGCTGCATTGGTTTCTAAGTCACTTTTAATCCGTTACCAACCTAAGGTATAGGATTTCCCATACCATTTAACACACTTTGGTTGGTAAAGGGTTAATGCATTCCCAGTGTTAAAGGACTCGTTTTTATGACGAAAGTTGTGTTTATAATATTATTGTAGAACGATGGAACTGGTCTGACGAGCGTCTATGGTGGACCGTTTGCGGACGAGAACTTCAAGCTGAAGCACAACGGTCCCGGCATTTTGTCAATGGTTAGCCATTAGTAAATATTATTACTATGTATGTATATTGTATATTTGAGCACTTGTTATAGCGCACCTTCAAGATTTCTACTCAGCTTGAAACTCCGATTCAGTGTCTGCGTTGTAGTCGGGAGTGCTTCTGAGTAGCTTGAAGGGGCGCTATAACAAGTGTACAATGTACATGCATACAAATACATGTTGATGTTAGGCCTAAAAAAAATGTTGTGTTTCCGGTAACATAGCTAAAAAAAATAGGGTAGCTAGGTCGGAAAATATTTTTATTTTGGTAAAATATTTTTATGCAGTGACTATCCGAAAAAGTATACCCCACTAATCTTTTTTGCACGCTGAATCAAAGTACGTGTTCTTAGCAAGTATAAACTGCCTATTTCCCGACACACGCGTGAATGATCATCTGCGTCAGCCTTCTTTCAAATCATATGGAGTTGGAAGAAGGCTGACGCAGATGATCATTCACGCGTGTGTGGAGGCAAAATCAGCGGTTAGAGTGGGAAGAGAGATCGGCGAATGGTTCAGCATTTCAGTAGGTGCAAAACAAGGCGACCCCATCTCGCCAACATCATTCATCACGTACTTAGAGAGAGTGACAGAAAAAATCAAGAACAAAAAGTCGGGCATCTCGATACATGGGACAATGCTAAACATCCTACTTTTTGCGGACGACATAGACTTGATAGAAGATAACATCAAGGACATACAAGAGAATGTGGAGACCCTGCATAGGGAAGGAAAGGCATCAGGACTAAAAATCAACAACAGCAAAACAAAGACAATGATATTCGGGAGGAAAGAGGACTCAGTAGTAGTGGAGGTGAACGGAGAATCCCTGGAGAATGTGGAAGAGTTCGTCTATTTGGGAAGCCTACTGACCTGGGACAACGACTGCAGTAAAGTGATAAGAAGAAGAATAGCGAAGGCAGCAGGTGCAATGGTGGGATTTGGGAACATTTGGAGAAGTCATGAAATCAGCATACGAACGAAAATGGGGATCATCAAAACCTGCGTATTTAGCATACTGCTATATGCATGTGAGACATGGACTCTGCGGAAGCAAGACACAAGCAAACTCCTGGCATTCGAGATGAGATGTTATAGAAGGATATTGCGCATAAGATGGCAGCAGAAAATAACAAACAAAGAGGTGCGTGAAAGAGTGGGAAACAATAAAAGCATCGAACAAGTGATAATAGAGAGGAAGCTCAACTTTTTTGGACATGTGTGCAGAATGGACAACAGCAGACTGGTGAAGCAAACTATGTTCGGGGTAATTGACGGCACAGGGGTCAGAGGGAGACCAAGCAGGGAATGGCTGGACGACGTCAGAGACTGGTGCGAAATGGACATACAAAAACTGAGCTGGCTGGCACAAGAACGCGACAAATGGAGGATGATGGTGAAACATGCGATCGACACCAACGGGCATTGTGCCTATGGACTGAGATGATGATGATGATGATGATTTCCCGACAGTCTGGACCTAAAACTGCTCTAGAAACAGTCCTATTAATTTCATTTTGTTGATGTCCCTTATGTTATGTCAATACAAATGTTAAAAAAATAATTTTTGAAAAAAAATTTAATTTTTTTTGGGAAAAAAATATTTTTTTGAATAAATTTTTTTTACAAAAATATTTGAGTCGCGGCCGTAAAAATAGGTCGGTCGGGTTACTGGAAACACAACATTTTTTTTTCTACGCCTTATTATTATTGCTTCTAATATTACTTTCTTTGCTGCAAAGCATACAGGATCTCTCACGGACTTCACTATCACCTAATATAAAAATCAAAAGTATAGACAGGCTGTACTCTTAATAATATTATTTAATTTATTTGATTTAACTTTGTTTCACGCGAATTCTAATCTTTTTCCTTGCAGAGGCACTATGCAGATGTATGATGCGATTGTTTACATACTTTTTTTTACATTTACGCAGGCAAACAGTGGGAAGGATACAAATGGATGCCAGTTCTTCATAACGTGCGCAAAATGTGACTTTCTCGATGGCAAGCACGTCGTCTTTGGTGAGAATAGATACACTGCAAACTACATAAAATCAACGTAATATGATCTCATTGTACGATACAACTGCATTTGACATTCTACTTATAAAGTTGAAATTCAGAAATGCAGACACTTGACCATATGACAGATGATACTGAGCAATCGAACATTAAAGCCTTATTAAAGCCTTTCTCAGGGTCCATTTATTATGCATGCATGTATTTATGTATGGTTGTATGTATGTGGACTTTGTCTTTCGCGGCACACATTAGGAACTTGACCGATATTCTGCATGACTTGAAAGAACATTTGGGGCAGGTCATTGAGGTCAACGATGGTTTGTGCTAAATTTTTAGGTCGGGTCATCGACGGACTCCTTGTTCTTCGAAAGATTGAAAACATCCCAACCGGTCCGAACAACAAGCCAAAGATTCCGGTTATAATATCGCAATGCGGCGAAATGTAACGCGAAAAATCTGTACGAAGAAGGACGCAAATTTATGGCGTACGAGGAACTTTGGCTGATGGTGAGGTGAACTGTTCGAAGTCTGGCAAAAATGACTGTAGCCTTTCGTGGTGTGAAGCGCTCTTGACTTGGTGCAAATACTTTGGATTTTCTGGATATGAGAAAAGAGTTTTGAGGAAAGATTTTATTACCAGTTTTGCGTCCATGTTGAAATCGTAAACATGGAGTTTGAGAAAACTGAGCAGGTGCCTTATGCTACCATTGTGGATGTCGTTTTCTGGTTGTTTATAGATGGTTGTAAATCATTGGATTTATGAAGATCAAATTTGGATACTGGTCTGTTTTGAAAGAAATTATTTTTGAAATAATTTAGTGACTTGGGAAATGATTGGAATCTGTCGAATAAAATTATGAAATAGGTATATAAATTTTCTTAAATAAAATTGTGGAATAGGTATAAAAATGTTCTTGAATAAAATAATGGAATAAGGTATATAAATTTTCTCTTAACATTTACTGGTTCGTAGCCCACCAAACGGTTGGTAATGTGGTCAGTTTTAATAGTCATCAATTCCAAGGCACTTAACGATCTACGTTAACTTAACACATGTTGTGTTATGTTAAGCAGCATAACGAAACATTATGTGACGAGAAAAAATCATGTGAAAGCATCAACACAGACTGAATTACTATAAAAGTGTTTGCTATCATAAAATAAATCTCCAGTTTAAAGCAAATTGTTACATGTAGTTGACACACAACCTGGGTTAAGTAAGCTTACATGGTATATACCATGATTGCATATACCATAGGGAAGCACGAGTAGAAACAAATTAAATACCACTTGGTATCACTTTAAATCTCACAAAACATACCAAGTGAATTACCACTCTATCTGTTCCACACAAAAATAATCTACTTGAGTAACAAATAAATTCAGTTAAGTATTAAAATGCACAGACCTTCCCACAAATACTAGATGTAGTAACTCTTCAGTACCAAAAAAAGTATTTCTTAATGTTGCAAAAGACGACAAGAAATATTGACAGTTGGCGGACTGACCAAACAAATTCTTTCCCTACTCTAATTGAAATGCTAAAAATCAATACTAGTTTTGAAAAGTAAGAAAGCTGTGTTAAGTACTAATTAAATAAATATTACTCTGCACATAGAAAACAAATGGCAATGTTAAATAACATTTTAAGCAATTTCACATTCACAAGATAGTTAAAACAGTTTCCTAAGATGTTATGCGTTAGATCTTGCATTTCCTTAACATTACTTATCATCATTATAAATTATTATAAATTAGTAACCTCTTCTGTACAAGGCATCACACGACAGCACTCAATAAAATGTCAAGCGTTTCACCCGGTCTATGCAGAATGGTTTATGACTTCATAGAGCTGCATAAATTCCTAAATTCCTCAGTCAAAGATGCTCCAATCTCAGTAACTTTCCTCTATGTACTAGAAAGTAAAATATTTTACCTAACGTGAATTCAAGAAACTTTAATCTGTGGCAAAGGCTGTATATGAATATATAATTACATTCAAATTGTGTCTGGTAGCTGAGCCTAAAGCCACACGGTAGGAAACTCTGTATGATTATCCATTGATAGAGAAACCCACTCAAAAGCATCATCTCCTCAATAATTATGTTAAGCACAATTAACTCTGAATGAATACAATCTAAAAATCGACATAAGGTACATATTTTATTTTTAAAAAGATACACTCATCGTAAAAAGTACACTTGACCTTGCACCATTCGCTTTGGGCTTAATCGTAATTACGGTACCGACTTCTATAGTTCCACTCATTCACTAAGGCCTTCAACAAAACTGCAGTCAAGCAAATAAATATATACCTAGAGAGTCTCTCGTTATTGTATAAAATTAATAATATTATAGTATATCAATATATTAATAGTACTAATAAAATATGATATACATATACATGCAGCAAATTATATGAATTATATATATATATATAATTATGTACAAATACTATACATAAATTATATATAATATATAAATTATATATACACAAGATGTTCGATACATTCAGCAGTCATACAAACTATTTACGACCTGTGTTCTCCAAAGTGTCTCGCTACCAGACTTTGTTGCAACAAGACGATGCCCGGTTGCAGGCCACGACTCAGCCACACCGATTTTACAAATAAATAAATAGGATATTTGGTTAAAAAATACTAATACTGTCACTTGTTACACCTCTGGTTTCTTAACGAATGCACACATTTATATAGCGCCTTTACAGACCATGTCGGCCATTACGAGTCACTTGAAAAGGATGTTTCTTCTGATCATGGCTTCAAGTTGTAAATCTCAATTAAAGTAGCACTATATACATTTCCAACCACAATTACAACTCCACTCAGCCATCAACACATGTGGCAAGAAACAAAATATTGCCTAGCCAATCGCCCAACCAATTGCCTAGATAGTTGCCTAGCCACTTGCTTCTCAGCATGTTGTGGGTACTTGCTAGTGCTATATAAATGCCCCACTTACTGAATATATGTATAATATCTGGTGAAACGCCTGAAACCAAGGTTGAACGTAACGTAATCTACCAATTCATTTATGTAGTGCATTTGCTCCACGACTCTCGAGAGCAGCTGCACTTGTCGCAAGTCACAGCTGTTGCAAGTCGCAGCTGTTGCCTAAAACTGTTTGATCGCAAGTCGATCGAAACTCGTTATATCACAGATTGAACGGATGATTGATCGACTCTTGCGACTTTCAATTCGCTATAACACACGAAGTCGCAAACCGTCGTTTTCACGTAGGAGACGGACTCTCATTGGATATGGTTGCTATGACGATACTCCGGAGCGCCTCTGTCATCTGGCGTACGGTGATTCTGAAAGACTGAAAATCGAAAACATTTGATATTTTTATAAAATACTAGCTGTACCCAGCCACGCGTTGCTGTGGCAGAAAAGACCCTCCCGCTCCTCCTCCCCTCCCCTTTCCCTCCCCCTCTCCCTCCCCTCTCCCTCCCCTCCCCCTCCTCCTCCACTCCCCCTCCCCTCCGCTCCGTCCCCCTCCCACTCCGCTCCTTTACTGACAGCGGATAGAGCCCAAGAATGTTGGAAGGCCGTTTTCGTAATGGAATTATTTATTGAGTCGCTTATGACGTCACGGGACGCGAACTCATTAATGTTTCATCACTGTGTTTCGGGTAGGCTAAAAACAATTCTGAAATTTTGCAGGCGTGCGCTTTCGTTAAATTTGCAAATGGCGGGCGAACGGATTGCAAAGTTAACTTTTTGTGGAAACGATTGGGTTTTTTTAGGGGAAAGAAATGTTGTGACCTTGCGGTATCGGAATGGAAGGTTTTGGTAAATTTTCAAAACAATTGGTGCGTCAGTTTCGGCGTGATCGTGACCGCAGGATCGCAAAGTTTCATTTTTATATATATAGATTATTATGTTACTATCTATATAAATAAAAATGAAACTTTCCAACAGTTCGTGTTACAATCACGCCCAAAGTTACGCACCGATTGTTGTGAAAATTTACCAAAACCTTCCATTCCAATAGCACCGTGTCTAAAGATTTTCCTTCCAGAAAAAAACCCAATCTTTTCCACAAAAAGTGAACTTTGCAATACCTTCGACCGCCATTTGCAAATTCAAGCAAACCGCACGCTTGCAAAATTTCACAATCGTGTTCAGCCGAAACACAGTGACGAAACATGAATGAGTTCGCGTGCCGTGACGTCATAAGCGAGTCCATTAATAATTCCATTACGAAAGCGGCCTTCAAACATTCTTGGGCTGTCAGTAAGGGACGGTGTGAGGGATGAAATGAGCGGAGGAGGAGAGGGAGGGGGAGGGGGAGGTCTTTTCTGCCACAGCAACGCGTGGCCGGGTACAGCTAGTTCTAAATAATAATGGCAATTTTTATTATTCTTAGTATAAGTGCCATTCACATCTAGTGTCTTCGGTTCAGACCGAATAATAAAGTTGATGAGTTAACTAATTAGAAAAAATCGATAATAATTATTAATTTAATGATAAATAACTAGAAAGACCAAGAAAGTTGACATTACCGAGGTTGGCTAGCTGTTGGTGTTGATCCGACAATTCTTATGTCCTTCGTAAAACTGTTCAGCGTTGGAGGAACCCACTGAAAATGAAACCGAAACTTTGAAAACGAAACTGAAACTTTGGAAAATGAAACCGAAACCTTCAGACATTAAAGTGAAACCAGTTTTAAGAAACCACAAATAGACAATGCAAGTATTCACATTAATACACAATTATAAGAAAATCCTAGAAAATAATTTAATAATTAACAACAACAAATAATAATAATATTAGCAACAATAATAAACAATAAGGCTTGAAACAAACCTGATTCACATTACACGATTACAAGAAAATCTGAAGAAATAATTAAAAATTAACAACAACAATAAATAATTAAAAATTAACAACAACAATAAATAATTAAAAATTAACAACAACAATAAATAATTAAAAATTAACAACAACAATAAATAATAATATTAGCAACAATAATAAATAATAAGGCTTGAAACAAACCTGATGTTTTGGATTAGACGTAGGGCTATGTAAGTGAATTTCGTTTCTGCAGAAGGACTCGAGTATTGAAATACCTACAACACAAAGATATCTGATACTCCAGCGTTGATAGAAAGTGCTTGAGAGTAATAATAAAGTCTTCAAAATAAAATGTCACGTAGCATTGTAGATCCTATTCTTACTTCGCTCATATAACACCCCTAGCCCAATGACACCCCTGGCCCAATGACACCTTGGCCCAATGACACCCTGGCCCAATGACACCCTGGCCCAATGACACCCTGGCCCATTGAGGACTCTGACCCATTTTGACACCTTTGGCCCATTATTTACACCTCTGGCCCATTGACACCCCATAACATTGACACCATTGGCCCATTGACACCTCTGAGCCATTGAAATCCTTTCCCCATTGACACCTCTGGCCCATTGACATCCTTGGCCCATTGACATCTCTGGCCAAAAGACACCCCTAGTGTATAAAATCGCACATATCTAAAACAGTGCTGACCTCTGGCTTCTGTCGTCGGATATCTGTTGCACCACGCCTGCAGAAGGAGGTTGTAGTACCGCGGCTGCTCAAAGAACGCTTGATACGGTTGCGACGTGGGGTTGGGAAAAACCCGCTGGAAATCCCCGCGCCGGCTATTTTCGTCGACGGTCTCCCTGAGCATTCGAATGTCGTCCGGAGTTAGGATGTCCAAGATGGTCGCCTGGACCTGCTGGAAAAAGGAAATGGAAAAAGAGAGACGGATCTCAATGGCCAGTAAGTAAGTAAGTAAGCAAGCAAGTAAGTAAGTAAGTAAGACTATTCTTTATTAAGCTACCAGCAAATGCGCATTAGAAATAAATACCAAACATATAAATGAGAGAAATATTTATGCAGAGTAATACAACTTTCTCATAAAAAATATCAAAATAACGATTAAATGCGCTACACCTATTTCTGTAGCGCATTGCATTTTGTTAACTACTGACGTATCGTACGTTCACTCCGGATGGGAATCTGCTAGCTCGGCATTCATTCATTCATTATTAGAATTTATATAGCGCCCCTTCAAGAAACTACTCAGAGGCGCTCCTAGCCCAGCCACAACCAGAGAAAAAAGATTTAAGGGACTTGGGAAATAAAGATTGACTTGACAGGTGGAGGAGATGGAGGTTTGTGGGAGGTCATTCCAGATTGACGGTCCCACAACCAAGAAGGCTCGGCGCTGTCTGGTAGCTAAGCGGCAGTTCCGTAAGAAATAAGGTAAGTAAGATACCTCATCCGAATGTCTCTGTGAGTAGTAGAGGTGTTTTGCTTTCTCATCGGCCGACTTCTGATTGACCCACAGACGACGATCAAGGCAGACGTCATTGGACGGTTCATAGGTGCTACCATGGCAACAGAAACATGGTAAGAAGAGATGATACCATGACAACAAACATGTGGTAATCATTGTGCAAATGGTGCGTGATGATGATGATGACAAAGACAGAGATAGGCAGACAGACAGACAGACAGACAAACAAAGACAGACAGAGAGAGGGTGGAGAGAGACACAGAGAAAAAGAGACAGACAGACAGACAGACAGAGTATCTCCAGATACATAATGGGTCATTAATTGTAGAGAAATGTCACTGATGACTTAAACATGCAAAAGTGAACGCCATTCATATTCTTTTCTTGCTATGGCATATTTAATTAGAATTTGCCAGTTTTAAAAAAATCAGGTCAAAGCTTTCCTGCTGATTTTCTGCAGGCTAATGCACATAATAGTGGAGATATAATAAACACACACACATATATATATATACACACATATATATATTATATATATACACATATATACAATTTGAGTGTGTGTGTATATATATATATATATATATATATATATATACCATATACAATTTGAGTGTGTGTGGTACCTGAGATCTGGTGCAGGACCTGGATTCGCGAGTACATCATTCTTCTCTGGAATCATGAATCCAGCGAGATTGAAGAGATCACGAATCATTCCACCTTTCACGTTGATGTCGAGCTGCGAGTTCGAATGTAAACTGCAACACACGCATAACACACAGCAACACGCATATGTTACACACTATTACATTTACATTCCAATCACATGAGTACTTGGCTCCTTGATGCAGTCTATATGTAGAAGGCACTAGTCTTGATGTTATACAAGGTTTGAGGGACGTATTCTAACAAAGTTTTATTAATAAACTCATAAGCCGAGTAACTGGTCGACTTCAATTTGAAGTCGTGCAAGTCGTCAGCTTCAATCTGAAGTCGAGAAACTAGTAGACTTCAACTTGAAGTCGAGAAATTCTTTAACTCAAATCTGAAGTCGAATAAATCAGCGATTCAACTCATTGACTCCAATCTAAACCCGAGTAATTCATCAACTCCATTCTGGAGTCGAGTAACTCATCGACTCCAATCTGAAGTCGTGTAATTCATCAACTCCAATCTGAAGTCGAGAAACTCATCGACTCTAATCTAAAGTCAAACAACTCAAAAACTCTGTAGTCTGATTAATGACAGACCGTGCGCACTGCAGCATAAAAATCAACATTAAAGAATTTTTTTGCCGACCTGGGTGAGATGTTGACTTCGATGAGCCACGGTTTGAGTTTATCATCGAGCAGAACGTCAAAGCCAAACAACTCGTGGCAAGAGTAACGCTTCCGCACGTTCGCCTTAATCATGCTGTTGATGACCGACTCTGTGCTGTTAAATGAAGAACAAGACAAAAAAGAGGTGGTGATCAGAAAATGCGCTACATAAATGAGTGTGTGTGTGTGTCTGTGTTGAGATGAACAGAAAATTATTATTATTTATTATTTACTATTACAGCAATCATGATCTATGCAAATGTATAAATATACTTGTATAGGTTTGAATGTATTTGGACAACTTATGTTTCTTGACCTCAGCATATGTGCACAATGCAACCGTGACTCCTCTCTCCCAACCCTTGCCATCAGATCCTCCCACTTACAGTGTACAGCAGATGCACTCATTTGTATGTTTCTTGGAAGAGGAGGTGGCTGCTGGATGGGGAGAGAGTAGGTGATGTCTAGAAAGATGATGTAAGAAGTCTAACCTGATGATAGTCTTGATGACTAGATCTTTTATCTTCATCCAAATCGGTTGAATGTCGACGCCTTTGTTCTGCATGTAAAGCCACAGAGCTTTCAACGACCTGTAATCATCATCAAAGTAAGACTTCAATGTCAGTCAATCAATCAATCAATCAATAAGTCAGTCAGTCAATCAAGCAATGAATGAATCAATCAATAAAACAACAATAAATGAATGAATGAATCAATCAACAATAAATAAATGAATTAATCAATGAATCAACAATAAATGAATGAATGATTACAAGTTCAGTTACAGTTTACATTACCACTTGTGTCCCTGGCAGACGTCTTCGTCTGAATTCGATTCGTAATCGGCGTTACGTTTGTTGATGCTGTAGTTAGTTAGATGCATGAAACGATTGTGAAGGTTCTTCAGCGAATACGAATACCTGAACAATAATTTATAATTTGATAATATTATTGTTAGAATAGGAATACCTGGACAGATATGCAAAAATAGGAAGATAACAGCCTATTATAATAATCATTAAAATTGTGGCAGTAACAGATTTAAATATCGTGGCTCAATAATGTAAAATTATGAAATCCACTCACATTAATTTCCATAATGATTTAATTGTCATCATACATTAGTTTCTCGTTGTTTTATGTCTATTGTTATTGTCATTTTCATTGTTGCTATTGCAGTTAATGCTGTTGTTAACTTATCAGATAGAACGTCATAAAGGAAATTATGGTTATTTTATGGTTAGAGTCTACAGCAAGTAAATTGAACGCAAATCAAGATGTAAAATGCTAAAAGTAAATCCTGTGTAAACGTGAATACAGATAGCACAGTCAAAGTATCTTTGTGGTTACAATCCATCACTCAACTACAGCAACCTACTCTATGAAATCATGCTTCTAAACATTTCTGTACATCATAAAATGACAGCCACAACTAATTCAAGAAAGATACTTCTCAGGCAACTTCAAGGTATACTTTTAGTAACTTTACAGTACACCTCTAGTAACTCTACGGTACCTTATGGTACCTCTCAAGTAACTCTAGAGGAAACCTCTAAATAAACTTTCAAGCACACCACTAGTTTTTGCGGAGCCTCTCAAGTGACTTTCCGGTACATCTCTACTTACTCTATGGTACCTCTCAAGTAACTCGACAGTACACCTCTAGTAACACAAGTCTATGTATCACTAGTAACTATGGTACCTCTCAAGTAACTTTACGGTACACCCAGTAACTTATGGTACCTCAAGTGCTCTATGATCCATCTTAAGTAACTTTATGGTACCTTTCAAATGACATTACGACACCTCTGAAGTAACTTTACAGTCGTGCCAACTTACTTTACGGAAGCAAACCGTGCGAGGCCGTCCTCGTAAACGTAAATGCGCAGTGGATCGAAGCTCGTAACGTAGACGTAAATACGTAGATCGAATTTACTGTCGTTGATGAGGTAAGGGTGAGCGAGGTAGCGCTGGACAATGACCGGTCGATTCTTTGGAATCTCACTCCACTTATGCACCACTTGAATGCCGATACCACGTGCAGATGCAGGCTACAATGGACAGGAAATTCATTGTTATTATGGTTATTACTTAAATTATTAGTATTATGATCATGATCATTATCATCATCATCAACAAAATCATCAAAATCATCATCATCAACAAAATCATCAAAATCATCAAAATCACCATCATCATCACCATCATCATCATCATCATCATCATCATCATCATCATCATCATCATCATCATCATCATCATCATCATCATCATCACCACCACCACCACCACCACCACCACCACCACCACCACCATCATCATCATCATCATCATCATCATCATCATCATCATCATCATCATAATTACCGGTTTAATAATCCATTTCGTTTTGCCCGTGTCTTCGAAGATCGCTTTGAGACTGACGAGATCGGCCGGAAGGATGTACGTCTGCGGAAAGAAGTCAAACTCCTTCTTTCCAAACCGCGAGAGAATCCGAGAGAGGTTTCGCCACAACCGATCCTTGCGACCCAGCTGGAAGGTGCCCGGAAAATGGTTCATCTGGAATATCGTGGAAGAGTGGAACACGGTTATTTCGGTGAAACATGATGGAACAGAGAGGAATCTAAATATTTGTCTTGATTTGTTTTTAGAGGATTGTGGGATGAGCTTTATAAATGAAATTGGTCCAGACGTATTTAGGGAAACATCCATATATGATGTGTATGTACAGTTTTGTACACTAATGTTACTGATGATGATGATGATGATGATGATGATGATGATGATGATTATGATGATAATGGTGGTGGTGTGCTGATGATGATGATGCTGATGATGCTGACAATGATGCTGAATTGCTGACGATGCTGCTGACGATGCTGCTGATGATAATGAAGTGATGATGATGACGACGACGATGATGATGATGACAATAGCAACTATTAGAATGAGATCAGTTGAACTAACTGACCTTTTGATAATCCCGAATCGTCTTGAAGCCGGGAGGTTTCATGTGTTTGCCCCAGTAGCCCAGCCACGTATAAGACTCTGTATATGTATATGAAGACAGCAAACAAATAAAGAAATTGACAAAAGAGAAAAATTAGAAGAAGAGGAGCAGTCCCTTAAGTCTACCACCAATCGATTAGGGGGCTGTGCATACATTATGGCATTACGTGTGCAGGGAGGGAGGGTATGGGTAACTGGATTAAGGCGGTTTGCGTAGGGTGCGGCAAGGGGTCGCAACAAAATGTAGGTATGCAAAATAAATTTATAATTACGACGTTCACATTAGCATAATATTTCCAACTCTGTATTATCCTATTGCATTTGACTGCATTATAATTAAATTCTGCTCAGATCTAAACAGTAAACCATAACAGTAAATAAATTTTAGCTATCAAATATGATGCTTTAACAAAAATGTATAATATCCTATAGCAAAATAAATGCGTTATAGATGACTTTAGTCTTTAGCTAACTGACCCATGTACAGTTGGAGAGGATAAGCTTGTTTGTACATATGCATGGGGGGGGGGTTTCCACAACATGCACGAGTTGCAACAGGAGAAGGGGTAGAAAATTCAACTAATCCTGCCTATCTGTGAGTTGGAGATATTTTAAATCTCAGATCATATGTACATATATCAAGGCCTAAAAACAATATCATTGCTGAAAGTTAGAAGACAGAAACACTGGCAGTAACTGACTGAAGGTTGGTTTGAATCCAGATCTTGAGATGCATTGCTTGACGATGTTCGGTGTGATTGGACTCATTCGCCATTTGAGCAGACGTCGAAATTCATTTGGCAATGGCTCCACTGATGAAAAGAAAATGTACAACAGAAAGGAAATTGAAAGTAGTACAGTAGATCACAATCAATTAATCAATCAACCAATCAATCCATCAATCAATCAACCAATGAATCCATCAATCAATCAATCAATCAATTAATCAATGGTTTTATTGTATCCAACCAATCAATTAACAACAAGTAAGGAATAATAATTACAGTTGCTGCGGATACAGAAGAAAATTAAACGATCAATAGAGAATGATCACAAAGCGATAGATTAACATTGTAAATCACTGTCAAAATAATCTATAAAATTTGCCTAAACTGAAATATCGCATCATATTTAATCATAACAAAATCTCTGACCTCAACCTCCAACCTCAACCCCTAAGTTCAAACTCTAACCTCAACCTTTGTGTGGGGCGCGGTGGTGTAGTGGACTAGTGGTGGCGTCGTTGCCTTGGAGCCGGAAGGTTGGAGGTTCGAATCCAACTCGCCGCATAAGGACCTTGGGCAAGTCCTTTACTCACAATTGCTCAGCGCTTCGAAAACTCTGATGCAGTGTCCGCTCTGCATTCTGGAGCGCCTCTGAGTAGAGAGAGGGCTATAACAAGTTCACATACATACAAACCTCTGACCTCCTTCCCCATCCAATCTCTCTCTCTCTCTCCAACACACCTTTCTGTCCGTCGAGTACAAAGTTGATGGTC
The DNA here is from genome assembly GCA_945859605.1 of Lumbricus rubellus. Lineage (NCBI taxonomy): Eukaryota > Metazoa > Annelida > Clitellata > Crassiclitellata > Lumbricidae > Lumbricus > Lumbricus rubellus. The sequence goes on from OX243817.1 coordinate 3,755,263, forward strand.
GGTGGTATATTTGAGAAGAGACTGTCGGTGAGCGAGGGCAGAGGGTCCCCCAGGGACGAGCAGGGGGACACGACTCCTCCCTCAGAGGAGCACGGCTCGCTCAGATGGATCGACGTCGTAGCAGGACTTGGTCGCGTGCCAGCCGACTTTGACCCCGTCGAGGTCTTCCGCCCGGGAAGGTCATTGTCATGGTTACGCTTGGCGACGATGGACTTGGCGGGAATCTTGGCGGCGCAGCTGCGAGCGCGGTTCTGGATCGTTGGACTCGGAGAACTGTAGCTGGTGCCTGGAAAGATGAAAGATGATGATGATGATGCAAACGCAGTGAATAGATGTAGGATTCACATCTGGAAAAGCGTCGTTATCATCGTCGTAGTCGTCATCATCATCTTCATTCATTCATTCAGAGCATTTATATAGCGGCTCTTCAAGGAGCTACTCAGAGGTGCTCATTATCGTCGTCGTCGTCATCGTTGTCATCATCATCTTCATCATCGTCGTTGTCATCATAATCATGGTCATCACCGTCATTAACGCTATTACTGTTCATTATTACTATCATTACCATCATCATATCGTCGTCGTCATCATCACCATCCTCATCATAATCATTGATGCAACAATTACTATTACTATCATTGCCATCGTCATCACCCTTGCAGTCATCACCATCATAAGCAACATCATTCATCCTCATCATCATTGATGCAACAATGGAGATGCACAACAATGCACACATACCATGAGATGACTCTTCATCCGATAGATAGCTGTTCAATTCATCCGATCCATCCTCATCATCCACACTGTCAAACTCCGTTCCATCATTACTACAATAACATTGTTCACAGCAACAAAACAAATCTTAGATTAAAATTCCAATAAAATAGTTATAATTATTTTTCATCCTAACTTTTTTTATACTTTTTTTTATATTTACTGTTCATACTTATTTTTGCACTATTTTTTAAGCAATATTTTCAGTATTTTTCAATATTATTATTATGAAGCATTTCTGTGGACCACCTCAAAAAAGCATTTGGCTTAAAGGCAAATCATTCTCTGTATGTATATTGTTGACGCCGTCATCATCATTATCATCATCATCATTATCTATCGATGGTAAATATGATACCCCAAGAGCAAGTTGTAAGCTGAAGTTGTAAGTTGCAATAATTGTTATCAATATCATCATCATAACTATTATTAAATACCATTATTAACATCATCACTAACATTATGATCATCATAATGAATATTACTAGATATTACTAGATATTATCATATCATCACTATAATTATTATCATTACTATTATTTATAAATCATTGTAATTATCATAATAACTAAAATTTCCATAATTAAATAATACTATTATTACATTATCATATCATCACTATAATTATTATCATTACTATTATTTTTATCATCATTATAATTATCACAATAACTAAAATTTCCATAATTAAATAATACTATTATTACATTATCATATCATCACTATAATTATTATCACTACTATTATTTTTGTCATCATTACTATTATCATAATAACTAAAATTTCCATCATTATAAAATACAATTACTTACATGAATAATATAACCAACTGAGTAACATAACTTGCCACTAATAATACTGCCACAAACTCCGCAAAAACTATCAAGCACATAACAAAAATTTCCAGGATACTTGCTTTCCAAGTAGACTGCTCTCCTCCGCTATATCCACGCAGCTGGAAGACTGACTTCCTGTTTCCACCACCATCGCAGTCCTCGGCTTCTGGCTGGAAGGACGCGACGCTTTTTCCACCAACGCTCCAGACGCATTCTGCCTCGGAGGAGCAGGTGGAAGAGGCCGTGGTGGATTCACGATGAGGTCCGGGGTGGTGACCGGTTTCGTGGGGAATGGGGAGCCAGTGAGCGTGTTGGTGACCGGCATCCGTCTCAACTTCTCTTGACTGATCAACTGGTTGCGAGGACCGAGTCCGGCCACCAGTCTCTCCGTGGCTCCGGAAGGAGGTTTGCTTGCGATGCCTATAATCATAACGATAGATTTTGTTGTTTCATATTTAGCATGCTATCAACATAATTACATCAACATATTATGGGGCACGGTGCCTTGGAGCCAGAAGGTTCAAGTCAGTGTGAAAATTGTGGAAAAATAACTGGGGGGTTGGCCTATGATAAACTTGGAATTGGGGTATGAAAAACAGACTTAACTATGGGGTCCTAAGAAAGACTGAGGAGGCTAAAACCACCCAACCCCCAGGCAATTCTCACCCTGGTTCAAGGTACGAATCCACCTCAAGTCGCACTGTTATTGAGAGCTGAATTAGAAAAAATACTTCCTAAGAAATGGAGTTAAAAGTATAATTATTTCATATCATCAATCAGAAGCAACACAGAAATTACTTCGGCAAGGGAAAACTACAAACAGAATTAAAATTAGATGCTTCGAACCAGGGCTTAATGTGTGGCAGGACGGTCATGGACGGGTCCATGCACATATTTTAAATCTGAATGCCGTCCTGCCACTTATTGGCCAGCACATCCTGGAAAAGTAAGGCGCGTCCTGGCACTTCTTTTGGAAAGGTAAGGGGCGTCTAAGCACTTATTTTTCCGCACTTTAAGCATTGCTTAGAACTGAGTTAGAATTAATATAAAAAATTATTTTTAAAGTCGAAATATCACCGGACACCTGGCTCGGCTTTGCTGGCGGCGGCAATGGCGGTCGGAGCTTTTGTGCGTATCCCCGGGTTCTCGAGCGCATTCTGGATTTCTTTCGAGACATCGACGAGAGCCGGATTGTATTTCTTCGACTGCGATCTCGGTTCGAAGTGATTCCGTGTGATCACGCTGCCGTTATTCCCAGACAATGCATCATCCTCGTAGCTCAACGAATCAGTGCCAACGTTCCTCATCTTCTCCACCAAGGCTGATACCATGCTCATGTCGACCTTTATCTGCCTCCTCACCGGGGTTAAATTGCTGTTGCTACCACCCGGAGTGGAATCGGTAAAGGTGTATAGTGAAGATGGTGCACCTGTCGGCGTTACCAAGGCGCTTAACGAGCTCGTACCTTTCATCGGAATACCTTGCGTGTTGCTTCGATCCTGTTGGTTTCGGAGGCTGGCATCGTCGAACCATCCCGCTCCGTTGCTACGCTGGTTGCGGAGGCTGGTGGCATTCGACTGTTCGTGGAACTCGCACCTGGACGCGATGCTCGGAATCTGGTCGGGAACAGCGAATCCATGTTCGGATCCGGTGGAAAAACTCCGGCTGGCGGTTCGGAGGTTGTTGGAGTCCCTCGTGACGATCGGAGTACTACCCCCGTTTGCACTGACAGGTGTTGTGCCACCCATCGGCAGGTAAACGTTGCTCGTTCCGTATCTCACCTGGATCACCTGTCCAGACGAATGATGATTGGTCGCCAACACCTGACCACCAGGTGAGTGTGGAGCCATGCACCTGTTCTCGCCGTTGACTGCGGAGTAGTTGGACGCTCCGGACTGACTCGATCCGGTCTGAACCAGGTTGTTGAGCCACTGGGTCGAAAGGCTCCGATTGGAATACCGCAACTGGGACGGGGTACCACCACCACCACCACCACCACCACCACCACCACCACCACCACCACCACCACCACCACCACCACCACCACCACCACCTCTGACCCCAGTCACGTGACCTACTACCTGCCCGCCAGGAGGAGGTCTTAGAGCGTCGTTCTGGTAGTGCACCTGTCTTGGCATTGGAGTTGGCACTGGCACCGTCCCATCCTTCCTGCCCATCACCGCCTCCAGCGGCACAAGCGATGCGCTCCTCGGTCGCATAAAGGAATTCGTCTGAAGCACTGAACTCTGCGACGGCGGTGCCTGACGCCCGTAACCATGGTTACCGTGGACAATCGTTGCCTTGACGACCACGGATCTCGGTGGCAGCGGGTCGGCAAGATCCTTAACGGCCATGGGGCGTGCGTATGGGTCGATGCAGGAGGCGCTTGCCGTCTGGGGCTGCATGGCCCCCTGCCTCAGGACGCTGCCTGGGGTCGGGTACTGGAGAGGGTTGGGTGCCGTCGTATTGCGCATGTTGGACGAGTACATCGTTGGACGGTTCCAACCAACCATAAACCCCCTTGGAAAGTCGCTTTCGAAGGCGAAACGGACGATCTTAATAACATCAAGACGAGATCGGATTAAGGGGTCAAAGGGTTACGGGGTTAGACGACCTGCAGGAAACAGAAACCTCTCATGTTAGATAATAAAGATTTAATTAAATCTTTATTAGTAATATTGTTAATGAAAATAAGGTGTCTTAGAAATAGATTGTAAATACATTCTAGATTATTATACTAGAAATAACTACATTTTATTTACTGAAAATTTGATATAGCGCTCCTTCAAGGTTACTACTCAGGAGCGCTCCCAGTCCAACCCCGGTCGAATAAGACATTGTACATAGGCTAATTACAAATAATTACATTGTACAGCAGTGTGTTATAAACAAATAAAAATCTACACGTGTTAACAATAACTGCATATCGCATAAGCTTACAAGAAAATCACAAATCAATACATGCAAATAAATACATATAAACAATTCGTTAAGTTACTGATATCGAACGCGCTAAAATGAAATTATTCACAATAAAATACATCAGCCTTAGAAATGAATAATCTACCAAATGGCATAACACGTCTACCATTCTACCCTAGCCTCTCTTAATGTGCCTAAGTGAAAAATTAAACACTGTCTGATATCGTAATTAGTATTAACACTTACTGTAAACCATCATGTTTAGCAAAGCTTCATTTAAGAAATTGTTAGTACTGCACAGCCCCCACCCTCTCCTATTCCATCCTCCAAAGTAAATTATTAGAAATCAGATAACAATGAAGATAACAATTATTTAACGATAATTGACTGCACAAAAATGCTTGTACAGCTGCATACATTCATTTAGAAGTTAGAACACCAACTTTTTGTGTAGAACTGCACACACAAAAATACCTGATGTTTATTTGTTTCAGTTATGTTATAAAAAATAATCTCACACACTACATTTCATTTCTGCACTGTTACTGCTGCTAAATATATTATCCATAAAAGCCAATCAGTCTCGGTTGGTGCATATTACCCTTTCAGATTGACCTTTGGATTTTTGCATCATCTACTATAAGCTGTTTTTGAGTCTGAACAGACTGCTTTTGTTCTGATAAACTACGATGTTGATACACTGATTATAAATTGCTTACACACATACGAACCTGTCACAAATGCAGTTATAATGAGAGCCTCAAGATATCACAGAATCCGCCTAGGTCTATACATGCCGTGTGTATATATATATATATATATATATATATATATATATATACACGCAAACACACACATTCATATTATATATAATTACATTACATCTATATATATATAAAAATGAAACTTTCCAATAGTTTGTGTAAAGTGTTCTCGAAACGTACCGCACAGATTGTTTTGAAAATTTCACAAAACTTTCCATTCCTATAAGAGAGTTTCCAACTTTTTTTCTCCGAATAAACGCAATATTTTCCACAAAAAGTGAACTTTGCATTCCGACCGACCGCCATTTGCAAATTCAAAACCGCACGTTGCCAGATTCACAAACGCCTTGACAGTGACTGCGACCATGCAAACGAAACATGAATGAGGTTGCGTCCCGTGACGTCATAAGCGATTCGCATAATTATGTTGCGGCCTTCTTGGTTCAGGGAGGAAAGGAGCGGAGGGAGCGGGACGGAGGGGGAGGGGAGGGAGGCAGCGGGGGAGGGGGAGGGTGAGGGGGAGGGGGAGGGGAGGGGGAGGGGGAGGGGAGGGGAGGGGGGGAGGGGGAGAGGGAGGGGGAGGGGGAGGGGAGGGGGAGGGGGAGGGGGAGGAGGAGAGGAGGGGAGGAGGAGGGGAGAGTCTTTTCTGCCACAGCAACGCGTGGCCGGGTACAGCTAGTTATATATATAATTATAGGCTAAATATAACTAGCAATCAATGGGTCGTATCGATTAGAGAGAGCACTGGGAAAAACTAATAGTGAAGTGTATTGAACTCGATTTGAGAAACGATCAGAACACAATACCATTGGCAACACCATAATAATAATTATCTGTTATGTTGTTTATGGATCAATGAATAATAATTATCTGTTATGTTGTTTATGGATCAATGAATAATAATTATCTGTTATGTTGTTTATGGATCAATGAATAATAATTATCTGTTATGTTGTTTATGGATCAATGAATAATAATTATCTGTTATGTTGTTTATGGATCAATGAATAATAATTATCTGTTATGTTGTTTATGGATCAATGAATAATAATTATCTGTTATGTTGTTTATGAATCAGTAGAAGGCACTTTTGCAATGACGACTATGGCCAATGAATAAAAGTCATAAAAAGCAGACGGACTGGAACCCACGGGAGGAAAAACAACAGGAAGTGCGTGTACAATATTCATCGGATTAGGCTGACTGGGTTTGCAAACTCTGGGACGTCAATAATCCAGTGAGGGGGTTTGATATGCTGGTTTTATGGGTGCTGGGTTGTCTGTGTTCCTTGCCAGTTCAGCTGTAACCAATACACTGTGTACATAAACAGGCAAATAGTAATCAGAAATATTTCATGCTATATACATTTGGGGCTTGGATGAAATCTGAAGCCTACGTATTCAAAATATTTTTAATTAATAAAGGTCAAGTGTTTTGGAAGTAAAACGTATAATTATTTTCTAGACAATCATAATTATAAGATATCAATGTATGTATGCATTGCAAAGATACAAATCACACGGACCAATCACTGGTCGACCATGTGAGTATAATTAAATACCCAGCTGCACAAATACAAGTTTAATAAAGCAAGAGAGCTTATCAATAAAATTATAGAGAGCTTTGCAGTTCTCATTAACACCAACAATTATTACCTGCTTCGAGTCTCTTGCCAGCTGAAAGCAATATTGACAAACGCTTATCCATGGACACTTAAGGTTCACTTATTGGCAGCGGCGGCGAGTAGGGAGGGAGGCGGACGGGCACGGGTGGACTGTGCAATATGTAAACAGTCGTCAGATTTTATTACCATGTCGCTCAGGTACTTGTGGCCATCGAGTGGTACTTGGGAAGTCACGAAAGATCGATATGCTGCCACTCGATGGCAGTAAATCTCTTATTGAATGTCCACCTGCTCGATTTTGAATTCACGGGACACAATATAGGCCTATTATAGCCCTATACTAAGGATCAGACGAGATTATCATTATTGCAATATTAAAAATTACTATTATATTTTTATCGTACATATTGCGACAGATAACCGTGTGTTTCAGTTTCGAATTTCTGTGTGACTTTGCGTGTTAAAAATGTATGCAATAATACAAATTAAAATAATAATAACAATTTATTCATTCAATGATAGCAATACTAATGGGGCGCGGCGGGGTAGTTGGTATGATCGTTGCCTTGCATCCGTAAGGCTGCAGGTTCGAATCCACTTCAAGCCGCTAGGTATGGGCAAGTCCTTCACTCGCAAATTGCTCAGCACTTCGGCATGAAACTACTATTCAGTGTCTGCGATGTAGTCATGGGGTGCTTCAGAGTAGAAGAGTAATAATAGAATAGTCCATACAACAAGAGATTATCGACTAGATCTTCTCAAGTGGTGAATGAGTGGTAATTTATACTTGCAGGACCAATAGATTTTTCAACCAACTTCCTGTATCTCACCAGGCCCCTATATATCCTCACAGCCCACAGTCTTCTGTTGAGTATCACATTCATTAAGTCTGCAAGTCCGTCCAAATGAGGATGGTTTCCCGTCCTTGGGCTCCACCCTCAACGCGGCCATCCTGTTGGAGCAACATCATCAGGCTGACTTGTAGAGACATAGACTACTTTTACTTAACTTAATTAAGGAGTCTATGATCAGACGAAATATGGGGCCGTCCATAAATGACGTCACACAATTATTTTTTGACCACCTTGATCGTGACACGTCGTCACAAAAGTCATATCCCTCAAATATGTTGTGTAGCAAGGACAACATAGTCTACTTTCCAGCAGATGCTGATCGAAGAGTTGAGCGACCTTTAACAGACTTGCAAGGTGTGACCACGGACCTTATTAAAAATAAAATTTACTCAGCTGCAAATCAAGTAAGCCAGCGGTTGGAAGGATTTGGACGATTTTAATGAGTCGGAAGAATCAATTAAAAAGGTGTTCAAATTGAGCCTAATAATATCCTTCCATCCAATGTTTCACGTCTAAAATTAGCGACGACAGGGAAAGTGAATTGGTAACTGCTGTGATTGCTCCTTGCTTGATAAATTTACTGGCTCCTGTGCCTTAAATTTAATTTCTTATTAAATATTCTCATTGCATTACCGTGTATAAGCCATGTATGTAACTTGCCATTATATTATTACCGTGTATAAGCCATGTATGTAACTTGCCATTATATTATTACCGTGTATAAGCCATGTATGTAACTTGCTATTATATTATGCGATCAGGGCCGGCCTTAGCCCAAATGGCGCCCTAGGCAAGGCATACATTTGGCGCCCCAGGCATACCGGTAGGCTTGCATTTGGCGTCCTTAGTTTCCCACTCAATTGTTCAGCCCATGTCAGAATCTAAAGATGAATTAGACAGAGCCGGTATACGCTCACAAGGCCGTAGGCAGGATTTTATTTGGGGGGGATGTTTTCTTGAGCGTGAATTTTGAGGTGTGTACACGCTGCGGCCGCCTTTTTTGGGCGAAATTTTCTGAAGACTTTTGTTAGTCGTCGAATTTTCTGGCCTCCAAAAAACCACTATTTTCCGCGATTTTCGACTATTTTCTGCTCAAAATTACATTACACACTGCCATGTGCTAGCAAATGCATAATTATTTCATTTTTACAGTATCTCATTTCTGGGAGTGTTCAAACACCCAAAACATCCCCTAACTACGGCCGTGTACGCTCAACTGAGTAAGCCTAATTCATTAAGATTTCTTTATTAGTAGACCTACACTGAAGGCTGGATAATATTCAATTTTGTGGAGAATGGTATAAGTTAAAAAATATTAAAGTTTACTCTTGTGGAAATGGCGCCCTTTTTGATGGAAATGGCGCCCCCTAAAACTTGGTGCCCCATGCAACTGCCTGCTTAATTTTCCTATGCCTAAATGTGCCTCAGATATTCTGCCCTTTCTTCATCGTCGTCCCTAATAGTCTATTTATTTGAATCTGAATAAATGGCAGGCTGTAATGTTAACTGTAATATCATCTAAGTCATCTTCATACTCAGCAAGGCCCACTCCCATTTCATACATATTTATTTCTAGCAACATCTTCACTATCGAAATTGAGCATCGCGTAGCCTATTCTAACTTCTGTCTCCTAAAGCAGAGTAGGCTACGAAATGCCGTTAAAAATCGAATTTTATTTGTCGATATAAAATTTATGCAGTCCTTGAAATTGAATTAGGCCTGCTGCTGAACAGGTGCAATTAAATCAATAATTATTTATTTTAAAATCTGTTCTTTAGCGAAAGTCTTGCGTTTAAACTTTAAAAGAAAATAGTGTAAAAATAATTCGCCGGTGCCGCGGCGCCCCCCAGGGACCGCGGCGCCCTAGGCAACTGCCTACTTTGCCTATAGCTAAGGCCGGCCCTGTATGCGATCATAATATCTTGTACATTGCTGGGATCAATAAGTTTGATTTGAAATTGATTTGATTAGTAATAAATGTAATGTAATGTAAATAGTGATTAGTAATAGTAATTAGTTGTAGTTTCTATTTAACAACGCTATAGCTGTATGATAATTATCGTAGCAAAGATGATGAGCGCCGCCCTCCTTCTTTGCCTAGACTTGGGCCTGGTGCCATCTGAGTACGCTAATCTCTTCCAATGAATGAGTTTAGCTTTCATAACCCGTTGGGTTCTAAGACTTAGTTTCCGATGCACCACTTTAAAGCAGAGCTCCAGCATTTCCACACATGCCTATACTAGTATACTCCATCTTGACCTTAAAATTCCACTTTTCAGCATTTTCCACATGTGCTCCATCAAGACAGACAGACAACTCAGTCAGGCAGACTAGGTAACTCATAGGACTTAGATATTTTCCTCTGACCAGCAACTTATAAGATACTACCGAATACATACAAGGCAGCATTGACGAAAACTGATAATTTATTGTGTCTGAAGAACTGATAAAAAGGTGTCTAAATAAATATCAACCCTGCCCACTGTTAAGTCCTTCACTTGCAATAATATTGCTCATGCACTTCGGCATGAAACTCTGATTCAGTGCCCGCGCTTTCGTCGCGAGTGCCTCTGAGGAGAAATCTTGAAGGACGCTATAACAAGTGCTCATGCATACATACAGTCCCAATCCTGGACAAAGGAGGAGGCCGATGCTATTGATCTAAAGTTATTAACACACAGCTAGCGTCATGTCAATAAGAACTACTCCCTGAGGAAATATCATGATACAACATCATAGAAAGCAATACAATAGCTTGGAATGAATGCAATATGATTCAACACAATACAATACTATACAAAATAGAACTACTCTCGGAAATCTTTCTGAAAAAATATCGGAAGAATAACACAGCAACAGTACTAATCCTGCATGATCCATTCCATATCTTCGAATATTTACCCAAAAGAACTTTGAGAAAGATTACACCTGCTTTAATGTAATGCCTAAAATCCATTAATAATAATAATAATATTAAATTTCTTTATTGAAACAATCCGGTTGACACACCACATAACATATAATATAAATGGAATAACATATGCAATTTAAACAATTCACAAGAACAAAAATTACAGAAGACATAAATCTAACTACTAGCAGAACAGACAGCCTGCAACACACGGCGCTAATAGCAGCCCACGGGGCACGAACTCATTATACCTCTCGCTCTCTATGCCAGCGTCTTATCCAGTGTGCTACCAAGGCCCCCATTAATGCAAGTAGGCATAATTACAATATTGTTTTAAGATTGTATGCAATGTATCCCATCATTTATGGTTGGCATTTATGAAAGTCTCAACTGTGATGATGCTCACCATGTAAGATAACGAGTCTATTATCCAGTCTATTATCCATAATTATATACTCTCAAAAGCCCCAAAGTGGGACTAGACCAATGACAAACATGTCTACACACAAATGTACATAATACATACATACACACATATGTATATGCATCGACACTCCTTCGTTGCTTGCTACTCATGCGGCAATAGGAGATAAGATGCATATGCGATATGGCTATCGAAGGTAATAACATAGTTGTTAAGGTAACATCAGTCATATCAACAACGACGCAATGATCATCTGGAATACGAAAGAATAACTCGCGAGGGACAGGACAGATAAGTATGCAAAGTTGTAATTCACTCGATACTAGTGCATATAATAAATATGTCACGTAAATGTCAGCAACGTGTGGACGTTAACACGATTTCGACAAGCATAAACAAGTTTGGCGACAAACCTGTGAAGTATTCAAAAGTCTTACCGAGCAACGGACACGAAGCGACAACAAAATTACAAGACAAACTTACTATGATCAACATTTGCTCGGTGATTTATTCACAGATTTTGTCAAAATAATGTCGTGTAACTTTATTTCTTAAATAAATCGGTGAATCGCGATCATAGCTTCACGCAAACCTTGGTAACGATGTCACGTGATGCGCTACGACCAATCAGAGGAAGGCAACCAGGGATGCCACTCTGAATTTAAAAAAGGTCAGATCCGGTATAAAAAAGGCTAGAGAAGGTTAGATTGAGAATTTCTGAGAAGTATAGATTTTTAGATTTTTCGCGCTTGAAATATTTAAATTTCTGAGTGATTTTTTAAATTTATGAGAACTTTTTAGACGTCCGACCAAAATTTGCTCCTTTTCCCTCCAAAAATTTGAAATGACCTTGTTTTTAGTCTTTTGCTCCAAAAATCTACAATTTTGGGGTTTAACATAACATAACATAACATGGGTTTTAAGTGGTTCAGAAGACACTAGGCCTGTGTTAGAACCACTGTTCTCTGGGTTTGAAGGCCAATGTTTTGGCTTTTTCAAGTCTTTTGTGCATTTTCAACTTTAAAAAATCCATTTTCACGTGGAAAAAGTCTGAAAACCGCCGTGAGAAAAAAGGCCAGATCATGAGAGAAAAAACCTAAAAACCTAGACTAGACAGAAAAAAACTGGATCTAGGTGGAAAAAGCTAGGGCATTTCAGACCGCGACGAGTTAGACTTAGATTAAGAACTCAGCAGCCAATCACATTGCGAGACCACATCTTGTCAATTATTCCTCACGCCATCCAGCGCAGTAATCGTAATCGTATAGCTCGCTTTCTTGTGTGACTGTTCAAATTACAGTTTTTCTTTATTTTCTGTTACCTCTGGTGATTTTCGACTCTAAGCTTGTGGGCGAGGCAACACTAATAAAGCAGGATTACTAGACAACGAAGCCTGATCAAAAGGCAAATGATTTTAACGCTACTGCAGATTCCGGATATAAGTAGGCCTACCCCTCGGATTTACTATAGTAACTGTTCTTGGGTGATATAATAATATTCTTATAGCTGTAGAGTTTCACACGAGAGAAGATACAATTCAACACAACTTCTTCAAATGGATTAGGATCGCGTGCTGAATTTTCTTTTTGGCGTTTTCGAAAATTATCGGATTTGTATTAGACGTCAAGGATCATCACACTATTCTGTGGGTATTGGGGTCATAAGCGGAAGTTTTTCTGCAGAAGGTAATATCCGGTTATCTTATAATTATTTTAAGGACGAAAAGTTCATATCTGTCATCCTACCATTGCATGTTTTTAATCTTACGATGCGTTGTTTCGCGTCTCCAATAAGTTTGTTTGTTTAGGCTGATCTCAGAGATGAGATGCTTGAGTTTGTTTATCATTCGTATCTGCACGGGGTCAACCCGACTGAATCCCAGAATCTCCTATATCGCTCAGAATACACAAGAAACCCGATTTCCCGAAAACAGTTTAAAACAGAAAGCGACCGAACTCCTGAACACTATTCAGAGTTAAATTCAATAGATAGCAGATTGAAAAATGCTGTTGATAACACCTGTTGTCTAGTGTGTAACATGGGTTGTGTTTAATTCGATTTGGGGGAACCGTCCGAAATCCCCTTCGGGGATTCGGGCCGCACCCACGTGCATTTCGTGCCCTCCTTGACTTGACTTATGGCTTTGACGATGCTTTCGCACGTGGCAGCCGCCCAGCTATGGAAAATCTCCACATCTCTCTCTCTCTCTCTCTCTCTCTCTCTCTCTCTCTCTCTCTCTCTCTCTCTCTCTCTCTCTCTCTCTCTCTCTTGGGCTTTGTGTGTCCATATTTGAGTTTCATGATCGGTTGGTGTGAAAGGCGACTGATCAGGTCTCTCCCTCTTCCTTGGTTCATACTTAACCAGGACTTGAGTCCTGTTGCCCGGGGAGATGACGAGGACGTACTGAACCATCGTGCCCTCCACTTAACTGTTAAGTAGCGATTTAGAAAGTTTCTCTTTGCAATGACAGTCCGATTAAGCATAGATTATGTTGCTAGATTATTTTTTATTTCAGTAGTCGGACTTGATGGACACCCTGTTGGCTGACGACTCCTGTAATAAATTGCAATCATCTATAATATAATATGAATCATTCTGCGTGCATGTGTCAGTTTAAAAATAGACGAAGATCTTGTCATAATTATTATTTTTATTAATATCTGACAGGAGTCTTCGCAGATTAGTTGATACACAGATATGCCAAGGAGGGAAATTGTGAGTTTTTTCAGTTGATTTCGGTCTCATTTTAAATGAAGAATGGTTTGTGAGGCTGTACTACCCATCCCTTTCTTTAGAATAAAATCGATATTTTGCGAATAATTTAACCGAAATGTTTGTGATGATTTCAGATTGCTGTTTTTGGGCTAGATGTTGTTCAGACCGTCTGTGACGTGAACAAAACAGTAGAATGGGTGCGTCATCCTCTTCGAGGAGTCCTCGGCCGTCTCGGTCGGATTCTACCAACCGGATGAGCGTCCTTGGACCTCGGCCGCCTAAGCCCGACCCTGAGGAACTGGAACGGCGGTTCACATATGTCCTTGTGGGTTGAATTATAAATTATTAAAATGAAGTCTTCTTTTTGTTATTTTTAAACGTTACTGTTCTATTCTATTTATGAATCAATAGCATTTAAATCAAAAAAATTAATTGATTTATTAATAAATTTATGTGGGTTGATTTTAAAATTGTTTAAAAAAAGTAATTCTTCTCTTTGTCATTTTTTAAACATTACTGTTCTTAGTAAGGGCTAATAACTTTTAAATAAGAAATTTAATATATTTATTAATAAATGTAATTTTATTGTTCAGTTAACTTAAAATCTGATTCAGTTTCGTGTCAACATAGAAAGATGATTTTTCAGGATTTTGCTCTGGTAATTTTTTACACTAGAAACAATTTAAATTGCTTACTTTATTCTGCAGTTTATTCTTTGTTTAGGCGTCAATGGATTTACCGCCAGACAAAGCTCGAGTACTGAGAAGTTATGACGATGATCGCAAGTGGGATATAATCTGTGACCAGGTGAGTGACTTCTATATGAATACTTTGTTTATTTCTGTTGGTTAAAACTTGTGACCAGGTATGTGATTTCGGGTATAAACCTTGTTTATTTCTGAATTATATGCATGTATGACATTGTATGTATTAATATACTATAAGCGATTATTATACAATTTGTATTGCTATTTTGTACTATGGCTGTGATATTTGGAAACATCATGACTAACTGTATCTGAGGCCTTAATTTCTAATCCTGTGACCTCTGACTTTGCTGGTGCTTCTCGGGTCAATTAAAGGACTTTGTCTTCTGTGATAATTTACGAGTTGATCGAAGGAAGTTTCTATGAATCATGTGACAGATCAGAAAGTTTTACTTCACTGTGAAATTCTACACCAACGACAACGTCCTAGACTGTGATTACTAATTAAATGAAGAGATAGGCGTGATCAATTTGTCGAAACTGCGTAATAGTGGCAGAGAGCACTGTGTGGGTGTGGCATTGTGTTCATGAAAATGACTAGTAGTAATTGCAGACTTTGGTAATAATTAATTGATGACCATGATTTGTGACAATTGGTGACGTAGAGTTGATTGTTTCTTAGGTAGATTCTGAAATGTATTGTTTCCTGAGGTTGAGGGATTTTCTTGGCTGGAGTGCATGGATGGCAACACATGTCCTATATCTCAATTACCTTTCACTATGGTCTTAGTACTGTTGTTTGTTAATGCCATAGTTGTAAAAAACGTTTTTTTCCGTTTTTTATTCTCTCCCAAAAAACGTCGTTTTTTTCGTTTTTTATTTTTCCCATTGTTTTTTTTTCGTTTTTTTATTATTTATTTATTTTTATTTATTCATTTACTTTCTGTTATTATTTCACTTAATTTTAATCTTTTCTGAAATTCATTATGTTTTCCGCCAACTCTCAAGGATTCAGCTAACTAAAGTCATTATTTTATCGTTTAACATCATCATTTAAGAGATAGCCTGCGTGTAGTGGGTTCCTAATCAAGGTTTTCAAGGGTAAAATGCGGTTTTAGATGTAGCAAAGTCAAACTATTTTCCGTTTCCGTTTTTTATCGTTTTTTTGTCGTTTTTTATTTTTTTGAAAAAAACGTCGTTTTTACCGTTTTTTATTTTATTTTCATCGTTTTTTACATCTATGGTTAATGCCTTCTGCTTTTGACACCAGTGCTATAGAAGCTGAGAATTATTATAATATTTAGCTGTTCACGTGCAAGGAATTTTTGCGAAGCAGATGAGAACGGAGTGAATTTCCATGGCTTGAGCCAACCAATGACAACGCACAGCATACAAGCTCGGCTTAAAAATGAGTGAAACCGTTATCTTTCGAGTGCAGAGAAGGTGTAAGTGAACTGAGAGCACTTATCTACTAGCAAAAGTAAAGAGTAACAGGAATTTACCCAATCTTGTTAGCCATCTTCTGTAATCCATCAGTGACGCAGTCGTATATCAGTACGATTATATCTTTTTCGTGCAAACATGGCTGTTTCCTGATTACTGATACTACGACGATAGATGGTATCCGCTTTCTTTGTCGATAAAATTCCATTTAATACGCTGGGATTTTCCCCGCGTAGTGTAATCTCCGTATCGTTTTTAGATTCGTATCTCTGTTCGGTATCTCGTTGCGTTTCGATACCATCGCGGATTCTAAAAACCTTTGAGAGCTATCCGTCGATTCGAAGCGGTTTGTCGAACTTAGTAAGATCTCCAGAATTCGGTTTTACCGATCGAAACGAAGTCAGAGTTCGATGAATGCGGAAAAGCAGTTGCACCATCTGATGGCAGAACGCACACCACTACATCCGTTTTCGCTTAAAAAGTGCTTCGCAGCGCCATCTTCTGTCGGCCAGTGATTTGAGTAACTGGTATATCGTCTGAGTAACTGGTATATTGTTTGATTAACTGGTATATCATCCGAGTAACTGGTATGTCGTGAACTTTTACCACTGACAATACAAGACTTACCTGTAAACTGCAGATGTTCAGGATGTTAAGTAATGGCTCCATGGTTTTCTCGGTCTTAACATGTCATGCCTGATCTGACATGACTAACCTTATCTTACTAGATAATTTTTATTTACATGAACATGCATACATACAAAATTTGTCTATTCATTGTGTCACATCTTTGCGAATTCATATTATCACTGCCTGTGGATTTGATGAGGAAGACTTTTGGCAGCTAGAGGATCTTCACAAATTCAGTGCTCAAGATTGTTGACTGCTGCATTTATTAATAATGGAGTCCTCTTGGTTCCTTTTGCTCGAACTGTTACCATGAAGAATCGAGTCGTTTCTGTAGTTGATCCGGTGGTCTGGAATGGCCTTGTCAGATTGGAGTCATGTCATGTCAGATCAGGTGTCGTTTTGTCAGATTGTGAGTCTTGTATTGTCAGATTGGGAGCCTTATTTTGTGAGTTTTCGAGGTTTAAATTGTGAGATTGGGAGTTGTGCATTGTCGAATTTGGAGTGCCCCTGAATAGATATTGACATCCAGTTGCATGCTCACCAGAGTCACCACTCCTACCCAAAGCCCATAATATTCACTACTCCTACTCAAAGCTGCTACTCATTGCCCTACTACTCATGTACCTCAAGTTGTATCCGTTTTCCGTGGAGCAATTTATGAAATGATGAATGAATTATTTATGCAAATGAAAAAAAATATTGATACGTTAGTCATAGGCGAAAGTTCTACAGTGCTTGAATACGTCTGTAGCATGCCATAAATAAAAATCCAAGCACATGCAAATATAATATATATATTAATAAATTATATATAATGTTTATATATATATATATATATATATATATATATATATATTATAAACATGTATTTATATTCTGAAAATATATATATATATTGCACATGTATACATATAATATGTAATGAAATATATATTGACATTAATATAGGTATGGTTATGTATGTATGTATGAAAAGGCCTAAAAAAAAAAATGCTGTGTTTCCGGTAACAGAGCTAAAAAAAATTGGGTAGGTAGGTCGGAAAATATTTTTATTTTGTAAAATATTTTTATGCAGTGACTATCCGAAAAAGTATACCCCACTAGTCTTTTTTGCACGCTGAAACAAAGTACGTGTTCTAAGCAAGTATAAACTGCCTATTTCCCAACTGTCTGCACCTAAAACTGCTCTAGAAACAGTCCTATTAATTTCATTTTGTTGACGTCTCTTATGTTATGTCAATACAAATGTTAAAAAAATATTTTTTGAAAAAAATTTTAAATTTTTTTTGGAAAAAAAATTTTTCTTGGGAAAATTTTTTTTTTTAATAAAATTTTTTTACAAAAATATTTGGGTCGCGGCCGTAAAAATGGGTCGGTCGCGTTACCGGAAACACAACACTTTTTTTTTACGCCAAAGTGTATGTAATTGTGAAAGTAATCGCAATTTGTATAGCGACAATCGATGAGAAACTCACCAGAGGTGTTTATAGGGTTGTGTGCACGTATAGGTTTGTATGTGAGTGTGCGTATGTATGTGTGCTTGTATGTGTGTGTGTGCGTGCGCGCACGTGAACGCGTGCGTACATCATCATGCTTGTAGATATGTATAATAGAGATATACATGTGTGTATGTATGGAAATAGCTAGTGAGATAATTAGTAGGATGTTTGTTGACTGTTAGTGTAAGATAGACGACCGTGTCATCAATTATATTATATAGGATGAGCAACAGGACCTTCGTGTGCCTTGCGTAGATTGGTTGGTTGTATAGCTGTTAGCTGAGAAGGATGTTTTGGCCGATTGGGGTCAGCTAGCGTTTCATGGTGATGACGATGGTGATGGTGATGGTGATGATGTTAATATGATGGGCGAGGTGGTGGGGGCGGCAGCTTGACGGTGACAATGACGATGATGATGACGGTGGTGGTGGTGGTGGTGGTGGTGACGATGATGATGATGATGATGATGATGATGATGATGATGATGATGATGATGATGATGATGATGATGATGTTGATGATGATGACGACGACGACGCTGAGGACGATGACGACGATGATGACGATGACGCCGCCGAAGAAGTTTCTAGGAGTGTTTACTCGTAATATTTACTAACAATAAACAATGATAGTGGTAGTAGTGGCATTAGCATTCATGAGTCATGCTGGTTGTTAGAAATGGATTTGTAGTTGAGTGTTTCTAAACAATGTGTATTTCTGTTTTCGATGAATGGATGAGCCAGTGGTTGGGACGGTGGGTAAATGGATGAGTAGATGGGCAATGTGCATTGATTATATAGTGAAGTATTCATGGCTGAAAGATGGATGGTTGCCACAGATGTCTTGGCCATTCAGAGCCTTGCCATCTGAGATTTTTATTGAAATGACAATTCTGAATTTGCCGATAATCCATTAACTGAACCTAAACTGCGACTATTAATAGACACCTGGTTTCCATGGCGACACCAGGTGTGCTTTCCATTTGGTCCGTAAAGGGTTAACGTAGCTGCCCGACAGTTTTGAACAAGTGGCACTACTTTACGAAATGACTAACAATGTATCTCGTACAAGTAAGAGACCAGGAAGAAGCAGAAGAGGACAATTGGGAAGTAGGTAGTTACACTCGTTGTTTACATGCAGAATGCCACGCGTAAAATAATTATAATTATACGCTAATTAATACACGATTTATGATTGGTCCTCATTCAGTTGTGGTGGTTGATAAAATAAAACGTGTAGCAGTAAAGGAATAAAATGAATAAGTTGATCACGTTTTGTTGTACAATATTTTCATTATGTTTTCATCGAATGTATATGACGAAGGAGGAGAAGGAGTAGGAAGAGAGGATGAGGAGGAGGAGAAGGAAGAGGAGGATTAGAAGGAAGTTGTGGTTATGAACTGAGGAAAGTTTTCAGGAAGCCGAATAATGAAATTGAATGCAAATTAAAACGATAATAACTTGCCGCCATATCCTCGTTTATGTCGAATGCATTTGTTTGCATTATATTTAATACGCTACAATCTGTCAAGATCCGTTTTTCATGAATTGAACTGAAACAGTGGTTTACTGATTGGATAAGTCCAGCGCACTCATGAATTTTAAAGCGATCTTCGCATACGGTGGCTGAGAACCCGCTTTGTTTATCTCGCTTTCTCAGTGGCCCGCCTCAGATGCTGGAACAGTTTTCCTCCTGCCCTGCAACCAGCTGACCCGGTTGACTCCTTCAAAGTGGGAATGGATACATATTTGTTTTCTATGGCCTACCCTGCTGTTAGTTGTAGCCTATTATGTGAAGCATGGCTGTTGTTTTACAGTGCCATATAAATTGTCATTATTTTTAATTTTTTATTATTTCGTGCAAATAATGAGGTCAGATGTTCAAATCCCTCTGAGTCATGGGTCAGAAAAAAATATACGGGTTGTGAAGTTTCTTTAGTTCTTTAAAGTGTATATTATAGAATTACCACTTTTTCTATCTAGGTCTCTCGCACTGGCAGCACCTCCGTTTTGGTGTGCACTGTGAGAGGCGCTATATAAAATTATAAATACAATGCAATTTGCAGTGGGAAGGTGATTATAAGTGCGTTGCGTTTATAGTGTGCACAAACTAGTGCGTTAGCTCCGACTTTTTTTTATACAGTGATGGAATAGACTGACCACCCGTTCTCTTATGCCGAAGCTAAAAAAAATAGTGCCACGTATGTGCTTCATGTCCATGGCTGCCTCTTGAAGCTTGATGGGCTGCTCTTCTGTACAGCATAAAGGTTTATCAGACTTGTTTTAACTGTGGGCCATTGGCAATATTATTTCCCAGCAGGTGGCGGGCCAGGATGCATGCCTTAGGCACCTAAACAAAATGGGGATCTTGGAGGGGGCTCGGCGAACCAGTCCCCAGGATATTTTTTTCAACCCTGAAGCTTTAATGGCGTTTTTTTAGATTGCAAACAGTCAAGTTAGGCTTTGCAGTATCTTAATTTTGATCTTCATTATCGTAGATCTCATTAAGCCTAATCAATTACAAATTATGTGAACTTTTATTTTCAAATTGTGTAGTCTTTAGACAAGGCTCAGAATCTGAGGGCCAGAATGACATCATCTTTGGGCCAGAAATATAGCCCGCTGTCCTGCTCTTGGCTTTGTGTAGACAGTAGACACATTCGTGTTTCGTGGTACAGTTCCTACATTAATTTTGGGGTCGGTGGTAAGTAGGCTAACTCTGGCGCCATCTCGCCAATGACATGATCGGCGAAATTCCTGTGCACTTTGGACGAGGGGTGGATAGGGTGGTGAAAGGGGAGGAAGGAAGATTGGAACAACACCGACATGAAGCTGGGGAAGATTGCTAATGGGGAGCAACTGGGAATTCCCCAATTTGTTGAACTACCCAACAGAGCATCACAGAACAGGATAATTTTTCTGGGGTGATCCGCTGATCATGCGCTGTACACTGAGCTGTTCCCGTTGCGACTGTATCATCGGCTGCCATTACTTCGGAGGGGTGTATCAGGGTATTCCAACAGCCGAGGCCGCGCCCCAGGTGTCTCTCCCATGTTTTAATCGAGTGTCAAATTGCCTTGACGATTGCTCTGGCAGTGGGTGTGTAGGGGTGTGCGGATGGGCGGCGGTTGGCGGTGGCTGGGTGAGGAGACGGGGGAGGGGTGATGGAGACCTTGTCTGAGTGGGTGGAACGGCGAAATAAATGAAAAAATATTCCCTATTATTATCTGTAATTGTATCTAATTCAGCTGCCGTGTGAAGGATAGGTGGGAGGGGGCAGGCGAATTCGATTGTAAAAATTAATGTGAATATAATTCTAATTGAATTGATGTCAGATGATGATGATAGGTTCGCTTTACATTACGTTGTGGCATGAGACATTTGCATTACATTACACCAACGAATGATAATTCTGTTCTGTTAGCAGTTGATTAGTTGAGGACAGGTCAAAGGTCGAACGTGACGTGGACGCATATATATTATATATATATATAATATATATTTATATATATATATATGTGGCATTATATGCATATATATAACTAGTCCTCTGCTGCACGATGTGTATGCATGGATAGTTTGGAACTTTGGATACATACAAACATACATACATGGATTCGTACATACATTCGTGCATACATACTTGCTTTGGTACTAAGTCCAAACTGGGTGTTGGTTGAAAGTTGAAATACCCAAGGGATCTCATTTTCCCCCTTTTTCTCCATCTTCTCATCGGCCTCTCCGTTCTTTGAACGTTCAATATCGAACCTTTGCCATCATCATTGAACCTTCTTTATGCAATGCCCTTCCCTCTACTCTGCATGTGACTCTACTTTCTGAATCGACGTTGTCAACATCTCCCTTCCTCCCTCCCTTACTTCCTCCAATCTTATTAAAACCTATTTCTTTCTAATGGGATTCATTCACTGAGAGTGCTCGCTGCTGCATGACCACAGCTGTGAGAGGCGCTATAGAAATTACTAATTTTGGTTCCGTCAATCCATTAGTTAAGTCATTAGTTAGTTGTTTTCCTCTTGTTGTATAGCTGCATTGTCTTTTGTCAGACTTTGTTTACAATTGTTTACAATTGTTTATCATTGTTTCATTGTTTATCATTGTTTCTGTACGCCACTGTGTTGCTTCCTACACTAAATAGGGACCCTGGATAGCCCGGGGTTCATGACCTATTTAGGATCCTCTGTGTGACCAGCTTATAATTATTATTTTAACTGATTTCAGTGATTTGTTTGTATTATAATAATTGCTCAGATATTATGGTTACCAAATAAATGAAATAAAATAATAAAATTACATTGCATGGCATGCATTTATAAATACATGCATTTATAAATACATGCATTTATTTTCTGCATTCATGTATTGAAAACAAACGCCCTGTAGTAGAGAGATGTGTCATCCTCATCTGCTTCCTCTTATCTTGTTTATCTCCTCATCCTTAGTCGTTCTGACCTACTTTAGCTCTGCTGATCTCCAGCTGAGGCGACGGGAGGGGGGGGTGCGACGGGATGGGGGGCGGGATATGCGGCGTGGGGTTCTCTGCTGTAGCAGCAGTGACTCGTCTATAGGGCGACTGTAGCTACAGCAGGGAAAAACCTGATAATGCGCGGTTGGGGCAAGAGCCGGGACACGGACCTCGGTATGGAAAGAGAGCTCTACGCTTTTAAGTGTTGAGATCCGTGCCCAGGACGATGGATAATGTGGATGGATGGTTGGAGGGTGGTGGGTGGATTGATGGATGAATGGAGTTTGAATGGATTGATTGATTGATTTGTTGATCGATTAATCGATTGATTTTATGAACTGGCAGATGTTGTGTGAATGGATGAGTGTGTTGTTGGTGGGTGGGAAAGGAATTTATTCTCTTTCAAGTCACTGCATTAACTTAGCCATAAAAAGCAATTATACAAATGGATTATCTCATTCTGGGTTTTTTTATTAGTCATTGATTTTTTCTTCATTTAAAAAAAATTCTCGTGTCCGAGGCACAAGTGATCTTTCACAATTTAGACAGGAACTTGATTCCTAATATCCATCTTTCTATCCATATATCTCTCTGTTCCATCCATCATGATACGTTGTGTATCTATTCATCCATCAATGCCTCCATTTACGTATTTGATTTGTATCGATATTTTTTTTGTGAGTTTATAGTTAATTCAGAATAATGTTGTTGTGTGTTTTAGGAGAGATTTTCGGCGAAGGAATCTCCACAAAGCTACTTGAACAAAATTCGACTCTACCTTGATCCACTCGATCCAAAGAATGCCAAGGTAAACTGTGGATGAAGAAGAAGAAGAGGGGCTCGTCTTTAGTCAAGGGGGGGCCGGGGGGGCTCACTGTTCATGGCCATGACTAATGACCATTATCATCAGCAGCAACATTATGTATACCTCCATCATTAACATATTCATCATGTATTGTGTTGAATTTTCAACCAGGTCTTTCCACACCTATTAGTAACAGTATGATTGTGAGTGTTTGCATAATAGGTACATATATGCGTGAAATTATGATAATTGTTTAGTTGTGTTTCTATATATATATATATCTATGTGTGCAGTGATATGTGTATATACAGCTGTTTGTGCATGCTGTGTGTATTTTTAAAATAAATTATCTGTGTGTGCAAGTGTTGTTGGGTGTGCGTGTATCGTCTCAATGGATACTTATGTAATTTTATGCATGTGAGTGTGAGTATGAATGGGCCAGCATGCAACTGAAGCCTCATAGTCATATTGTGTCAATTTGTGTGATGTGTCATACTGCGTAGGTATCCGCCTGTGTTTTTCTCTATCTGTCTGTGTGTTTGTGTGTGTCTCTGTCTTTCTATATCTGTGTATCTGTCTGTGTCTTTCTATGTGCATTGCATTGTATCTATAAATTTATATAGCACCTCTCGCAATGAACACTTATCTGTGTATCCGTTTGTCTGTCTGTGTGTCGCTTTGTCTGTCTGTCTGTATGTATGTATGTACGTCCATTTGGCTGTCTGTATGGTTGTCTGTCTATCTATCTGTCCGTCCGTCCGTCCGTCTGTCTGTCTGTCTGGCATTTAAACTCCACCCCTGTGGTGCCAGGCCGTTGTTGAAGTTACAGCAGCTGAGCTCTTGTCTATGTATATACATGTGATTATGCTGATGGGTGTGGCTTAGACTTTGCACATGTATGACCGTAGTATGGACTCATTTTGTCAGCCTGCCTGCCTCTAGGTATCTGTGCATATTCATTGGCATATGCTCCTCTGTACACGTGCATAAGTGTCTGGTTTTTATTTCCTATTTTTTTTCTTTTTTATCTGTCTGGCTGAAGTTAAGAGAACTGCTGTTGCTAAGTTGGGTTTGTCATTGAATTACATTGAATGAGGCTTGGTCTAGATGTAGGACAAGGGGCAAGGGAAAGATACAGAGGATGGTGAGGGTAGGAGGGGGCAGGGCTCCTGGGTTATGGACTAGACATGATTAACAGTGACCAGGTGAATTTACCATGAAATGAATTGACAAAGTACCCTATTCTGCCTTGCATATGTTCTGGCCTATTACTTTACCACATCTTTATACCTACAGTGTAGTTTCAGATACTGTGATTGTTGGACCGTGGATTGTAATACCTGTTCTGAGTTCCACCCAACATTTTACCTGGTTAGCTTGACGTACTTACTGTATGGTGTTGTTTGACATGACTTCCATACTATGTGTGTGTGTGTTTGAGATAGCTACCATAATTATCTGAAGATTAGACTAGTTACTTTGTCATGGATACAGCTCACTATGTGGCTGTTACAATAGATACCATACCATGTGGGGCACGGTGGTGTAGCGGTATGTTTGGTGTCTTGGAGCTGGAAGTTGGCAGGTTCGAAACCACCTCAAGCCGCCGTGTAGGAACCCAGAGCAAGTCCTGCACTCGCACTTGCTCATGCACTTCGGCGTAAAACTTCGATTCAGTGTCCCTGCTGTAGTTGGGAGCGCCTCTGAGGAGAAATCTTAAAGGGGCGCTATAGCAAATACTCACACATGTCTCACTAAGTGTCCATAATCATACATAATTATCATACCATACCTCGTACATGTATCTGTTCATTGTCATTTACACATGTAGCGATTCTCTTATGTCTGTTTGTTTTTTGTTCTCTTTCTATTAAGAACCTGAAGAACCTGGGACTGAAGAACATCGGTCAAACATCATCAACAAAAACGCTCAAAGAATTGGAAATCTCCCTCCGGACCAACCACATAGAGTAGGATGCATTGCCAAGCACTTTGTAACATGTATAGCCCTACGGCCAGTGCAAAGTGGTTCATCAAAATTTTCAATATGATGGTCTATTAATTTAGCAAGCCGGGTCTGCTGCCTAACGGTTGCGAGTTTGAGCCTGTATGTCTGTTTAAGTGTGTTTCTTTCTGTGTGTCTTGTGTGTTTGTATTGCTGTCTATGTGCCTTTGTCTCTCTATGTCTTACTGTTGGTGTATCTGTCTTGCTAAGTTGTGTCTGTATGTGTGTTTGTCTATATGGCTTCGTGTGTCTGTCTCTCTGTCTGTCTACCTATCTGCATATAATCTATCTATTGACATGTTTGTCTATCTGTCTAACAAGTCTGTCTGTCTGTCTGTCTGTCTGTCTGTCTGTCTGTCTGTCTGTCTGTCTGTCTGTCTGTCTGTCTGTCTGTCTGTCTGTCTGTCTGTCTGTCTGTCTGTCTGTCTGTTGAGTAATACTGATGCTCAACAGAAGCTGTTATCTGTTTTTGGATTATTTATCTAGCTCCACTATCTGTCTGTGTGTTTTAGATGGGTACAGGAATTCCTCAGCGAGGAGAACAATGGTCTGGACGTCTTAGTCGACTACCTGTCACTGACACAGGAACACATGAGGTATGGTGTGTGACATGTGTCATGAGGTGTGACGTGTGACATGTATCATGAGGTATGATGTGTGACATGTGGCATGAGGTATGGTGTGTGTCATGTGTCATGAGATATGATATGTGTCATGAGGTATGATGTGTGACTTATGTCATGAGATATGATATGTGACATGTGTCATGAGGTATGATGTGTGACTTATGTCATGAGATATGATATGTGACATGTGTCATGAGGTATGATGTGTGACTTATGTCATGAGATATGATATGTGACATGTGTCATGAGGTATGATGTGTGACTTATGAGATATGATATGTGACATGTGTCATGAGGTATGATTTGTGACTTATGTCATGAGATATGATATGTGACTTGTGTCATGAGATATGATATGTGACATGTGTCATGAGGTATGATTTGTGACTTATTTCATGAGATATATGTGACATGTGTCATGAGGCATGATGTGTGACTTATGTCGTGAGGTTTGATGTGTCATGAGGTATGATGTGTGACATGTGTCATGAGATATGATGTGTCATGATGTATGATGTGTGATATGAATCATACCTCTTATCTGCTACAGGTCTCTTTCTGTATGAACATATTCATACCTGTTCTTGTATTACTCTAAATATTTGTTGTGATTTACTGACTGATTTAATTTTAGTTTTTTTAAATAAAAATAAAACTGATCAATGCAACATAACAGCAAAAAATGATGTACACCTCAAAACTGGTTTCTCTCTGGTCCTTTGATTACAGGCTGGAGCAAGAGGAGGGTGCCATGTCCGAGTTGGGCGGAGGGTACAAAGCTGCGTCCGAAAGAAACTTAACCCTGAGGTCAAACACGATGCCAAAGCGATACAGCACGGTGCCACGACGTATTTCGACGGCAAAAGTCCACTTCGGACAGGCGCCGGACGATGTTCACATTTGCATTATGTGTTTACGTGCGATCATGAACCACCAGGTGAAGATCAATATTGATTGGTTGGTTGGTTGATTGGTTGGTTGATTGATTGATTGATTGATGGATCGGTTGGTTGGTTGGTTGGTTGATTGATTGATTGATTGATTGATTGATTGGTTGATTGATTGGTTGATTGGTTGGTTGATTGAGTGAGTGATTGATTGATTGATTGATTGATTGCTTGGTTGATTGATTGGTTGGGTGAGTGAGTGGGCGATTGATTGGTTGATTAATTGATTGATTAATTGATTGATTGATCATAGACCAAAAAATCAAGATCGAAGTCGATTGATTTGATTGATCAATCAAAGCCTGTTCGATCTGTCTCTGTCTGCCTGTGTTTGTGTGTGTCTGTCTCTGTGTGTGTCTGTCTGTCTGTGTTTGTCTGTTTCTGTTTGTCTGTCTGGCATTTCGACTCCACCTATGTGGTGTCAGACTTCAGCAATGATCAGCAGGAGGTCAAAAGACCAAAGCTATATTTATAAGTTACCATAGTCGATAGAAATATGACGCTTGATTTATGACAACCAGGTCATGGTGAAAGCTGGTTGATATTAATTTATCAAGATAACCTTATGTTGTTTGATCATAAACAACTACCAATAGTCATGTGATCAGAGTGATTGATTGATGACTGGCATAATATAATATGCCATAAAGTCATGGCTACCACCAGCCTGGCTGTGGAGGAATTCTGCACTTTGCTCATTCTCTTGTGGATTCAGTCACTGTTTTTGAGCCGAATAGTTTTGTGTAATCTCGGTCAAAAAACCATTTTGGTTTATTAGTTGGCACGCTGAACAGTCAACCGGGCTAATTAGGTCGTCTGACTAAACTGATTATATTATTACACTGATAACGATGAATTTTTATCTGTGTATTATTTTAAATGTATTGTTATCTGTGTAATAGTGTGTATTATTGTAATCGTATCGTATCGTTTCTATCAATTTATATAGTGCCTTTTGCAGTGCACACTTACCGGAGGCGCTCCCAGTGCAAGAGACCAAGAGAGAAAAGTGGTCTTGAGATGGTTAAAAGAAGCATTTGGCCGACAAGTTAACGAGAAGGAATGTGTTGAAGGAGGAAGCTGGTTTCACAGTGCAGGGCCAATGAAAGCAATGCGTTTTATCCATGGCAGTCCTAGCATGTGTATATTATTTCTATACATATATGTGTATGTATTTCTGTATATATATATATATATATATATATATGCATTATATATATTATTTCTATGTATTTATATATGTATGTATTAGCATTATCAAAACCATATCATTTCTATTGGTCCCATCAAAAAAGAACAAACAAATCGGTTCAACTATAATACTAAAATGCAGGCAATTAAGTTTAAAAATAGGGGTTATCAGTGAGCAACGAGGAAAGGAAACCCTAGACAGTCCCGCTTAGCATGGTAACCCTTCCATTTCGTAACACAGAACTAACAGCTGGTTCATGCAAACTTTGTTATTTTATCTCAGCTTGTTAGGCCAAAAAAAAATATGTTGTGTTTCCGGTAACAGAGCTAAAAAAAATTGGGTAGGTAGGTCGGAAAATATTTTTATTTTGTAAAATATTTTTATGCAGTGACTATCCGAAAAAGTATACCCCACTAGTCTTTTTTGCACGCTGAAACAAAGTACGTGTTCTAAGCAAGTATAAACTGCCTATTTCCCGACTGTCTGCACCTAAAACTGCTCTAGAAACAGTCCTATTAATTTCATTTTGTTGACGTCTCTTATGTTATGTCAATAAAAATGTTTTTAAAAAATTTTTGAAACAAAAATTAAATTTTTTTTAAAAAAAAAATTTGAAAAAAATATTTTTTTAATAAAAATTTTTTACAAAAATATTTGGGTCGCGGCCGTAAAAATGGGTCGGTCGCGTTACCGGAAACACAACAAATTTTTTTACGCCTTATGTTATCTCATAAGATAACAGCTGTGCTGGTTAACTAAAGCACATAATAAGTCATTGAATTATCTATGCTATCAAGTGATCCATATGTTTATCATGTGTTTATAAAGACTTATGTTATTAAAGATCGTGTATCAACTGGGTATCACGATAGTAAAACATTCTCATGTAATTGAGAACTTGCTGGCATTTGTTCGAGAACATGTAGGTCCGTGGTTGTTAGAGGATCTAGAATGAATAATAACAATAGCCATAAATTTTATTGAAATTGAGTAACAGTATAACATGACATCGAGAAACAAGTACAGTAACAGTAGGAAAAACAGACTAACAACAAGGGGATCAATGGGTCTACAACCCTAGGAAACCTGGTTTACGCCAGTGGACCAAGGAAATGAATTTTGGCAGAGTTTGTAATGACACAAGTGTTTTGGCTTGCACAATAATAATAATGGAATAGAATTTTCATTGACCAATTGCAAACCACATTTTGGCTCGCACTATTTCAGTTTAAAAAAATACTAATTCTTATATAATATATATATTATGTCAGAAACTTGCAACCTGTCGAAGGAGTTAAGCGAAGTCTTATTTAAACAGCCTTTAACTTGTGTGATCCGGACAATTTATTAGTTAGATTTTATAAATATATAGGTGTGTATCTACATGACATATATTATATATTTATATATATATATATATATATAAATATATAATATATATATATAGTATTATACACGCACATATATATATATATTGTGCAGGACATTTATGAATTATCTCATACTCCTGTAATTACATGTAATGTTGCTGTTTGAGTATGCCATTAATTTTGCCGAGTGTTGACTATCCGGGTTTTTCGCCGGCTTTTCGCTGACTGAGTTTTGGTTTCGTTTTGTCGTTTTAGAACGGCTTCAATCTCATCTTCGGCCACAAGCAAGCCATCAACTGCATCGCCCTCAGCCTTAACCATCGTAACTTCAGGTAAAGTACAGGCTCCACATAAATGCCTTCATTTACTACATTACGACAGGCTCCATGGCCATTCCGCGTCAATTCGACCAGTAAATTATCAATTTGCGACCATGCCCTTTGGATTTTCTGTGAAAATATGTTGGTGAAATTTTGAGCTATTCTGATAAAATTTTTGTTGTTATGCTTTATTTTGTATGTAGTTTATGTGCACACATTTTCAACAAATTCGAAGGATTGTGGTGTACGTTAAATGATCCACCACATAAATATATTCCATGTTTTATTACATTGAAAATGTCTTTCAAAGCTTGCAAACAGTCCCTATCATCTCGGACCTGAGAGGGATTTTTGGAGGGATGGTATGGTAGGAAATGGTAGGGTAAAAGAAGGTAGGGTAATGTGGTAAAAGGTAACTACATGTGATAAGGTAAAGTAGGGTACGAGTAGGGAAGGTTTTGGGTAAGAGGAATGGGATATATGAAAGGGAATATGGCATAATATTAAGGTATGGCAAGGTAATATGAGTTGAGTAGGGGATGATATCCACACTTACCCCAGAGATTTTTGCAGTATTCTTAAAACACAATGGTCATGGTTAAATTTTTGGCAATAGTTTGAAAATCTAAAGCAGGAAATTAAGAATGTGGGCATTTTTCATAGAGGTTACTAAGCGTTTATTTGTCAGTTTCACTTTGTGTCATTAGTTTCATTACTGCTTTAGTAAAAAAAAATTAAAAAAACAAAAAGCGGTCGTTAAAAAAAATGGATGTTAGTTTTCTAGAAGGAGTCCCTCTTGCCCCTAAAGCGGGGCCCATAAAAAATTGTAAAGTAATGTAATAATAGTAATAATTAATAATAATAATAATTACGATGATTTATATGGCGCAGTAATACAGCCATGCTGTTACAAGGGCGCCTTACAAAGCAGCTACACGGACGTAGTAATGTAACTTGTTGTTTGTTGCATTGTTGTTGTATTGTTGTCGTTGTTGTTTGTTTAGAACGAAGACGTTGGTTCTCGAGTTGTTGGCGGCCATTTGTCTCGTGAGCGGTGGACACGAGATGATCATGTCTGCCTTCGACAATTTCAAAAACGTTAGCCTACTTACTTACTTACTTGAAAGATCATTGCTGTGTTTGTCTTGAAAGATCATTGTTTTTTGTCGCCTGCAGACAATGGGCATTTTGTGTCGCTCAATTGTATTAGTCTGTCTCTGTGTCTGTCAATATGTCTGGATGTCTGTCTGTCTGTCTGTCTGTCTGGGTGTGTGTGTGTCTGTCTGGGTGTCTGTCTGTCTGTCTGTCTGTCTGTCTGTCTGTCTGTCTGTCTGAAATGTCATCTGTAGTACTTCTTTCTGTCATCTCTCCATCTCAGTCTGTCTGATCTCTGTTGCTCTTTCTGTCTGTCTGTTGGTGTGTATCTCTGAGTCAGTATCTGCCTGACAGACAGACATACAGACAGACAGAGGGTGACTGTCTGTCTGTCGCTCTGTCTGTCCGTCTGCTGATTAGTTTGTCTGTCTGTCTGTTTGTATCTCTGCTCATTGTTTGGTTCATTATGTTTTTGTCATGTGCCTTGTATACTGAAATAATAAGTTGACAAAACGTGGCACACAAGAAAGTTGGTGTGTAGCTTTCATTCAGTCTCTTCCTCTGTACCTGTCTTTTTTTCTGTCTGTCTTTCTGTCTGATTGTTTATGTTTGTGTTTGTGTGGTTGTGAAAGTAAAAAGTAAAACTACATTGTCAGTGTCCGTGCAGCTGTTCCATCATTTCCCATTTCGGCTAATATCATTTTCGCTATTCAGAATTGTTGCATTTTCCCTACATATGTCATAGCATGTCTACAGAATTATATATAATAGCAACTTTCATGTAAAGATTATACTACCTCTTTGTCCCGTTTCATTTACTGCAGTATTACCAAATTTTCCATTATATTATCTTACTTTACAACATTGGGGCCTGATACGCTTTGGATAAGACACTGGCTTGGAGATCAGCGGACCTGAGCTCAAGCCCCGTAGGGCGGACGTGTTTTGTAGGCTGCTATTAGCGCCGTGTATTGCAGGCTGTCTGTTCTGTTAGTAGTTAAGATTGATGTCTTCTGTGATTTGTGTTCTTGTGAATTGTTTCAATTGCATAAATGTACATTTTGCGCTGTAACCGTTTGCGGTCTGTCAACCAGATTGTTTCAAAAAAGAATATTATTAGAATATTAGCGATGCTACTGTCATTATTATGTTGACTTATGCTCATTTTTATAATTGTTTCCTCTCGGTTGCCATGGTAATGATTGCAAATTTATATAGCTCCAATCCAAGAGAGTCTTCTCTTCTGGAGGTAAGGCAATGAAACTTCAATTGAACAGTCATGATTGACAGAACATTATTATCACACAGAGATAAACACGTTATATGTGATGCACTGGTGATCCAAAAAAGCCAAATATATAAATTCACGAACAGCTATTAAAAGGTGTCCAATTGCAGCCTAATATTTACAAGTGCAATTCCATTGCGAACTGTCCCTTTGTCATAGCAGCAAGTCATTTTTTTTAAAGTTATAATTATCAGCGACCTCAACTTGTTTGCATAATATTTAGCAAAATAATATATTGCCTTATATTCCGTTAAATTGTTTTATTTCACAACATTATCTAAACTACTTTTATTGTAATGTTGCTTATGAGGCAACAGACTCATTTGTTTTAATTATTTCTATTTTATTCTCTAGTTTACTTCGTATTTATTACTATTGCTTATTGTTTTAAGTGAGGTTTACAGTGTATCGAATGATCGGCGCTCTATTTGTTTCCAGGTCTGTGGTGAGACGCATCGGTTCGAAACGCTCGTTCGATATTTTCGAAACTTCGAAGACTTTCACATCGACTTCATGGTATGAGAAATCACGATTATCGTAACGTATTTATGTATACCCAGAGATTGATTACTGATTGATTCTAATTTATTAGTTAATCAATTGAACAAATGGAGAGTTCTTGTTCTAATCGAGTGCATGAGATTTTGCTGATTCTAATTCTAAAGGATTAGCAAATTTCAGCAATGAATTCTTATTCTAATTGATTATGAATTTAACTTATTGTGTTCATGTCTAATAGATTTGCTCATGCATACATACAAGCAGACGCACATATGCACATAACACATGCATATTACATACTGTGCATAAATACGTACATACATGCATAAAACATTCATACAGTGTTATACACACATACATAAAACACTTGCCTGCCTGCATACACACATGGATCCATAGTTACATACATTCATACTTACATACATACAAATAAACCCATGTACATGCACACATGCATGCCACATTGACACATATTGCTCTGTTTCCTTGCCATACCTATCCCTTCTTTTACCGTACCACCTTATTTTAATCTTGTATCCTACATTGCACATTCACAGTTCCAAATATTACATTGCATTACACTGTAACACATTAGAATCACAGTGCACATGTCACATGTTGCATTGAAACATTTATATGATAGGTCTAAAAAGTCTCCTGTTGTATCACGTTACGTCGTAAATCGTAATGAAGACGATTATGTTACGACCAATGAAGTGCTTGGGTCAAGTGTATGTGTACTTGAGGCTCAGACAGACAGATAGACAGACAGATGGATAGACAGACAGACAGATAGACAGACAGAGAGATAGATAGACAGACAGACAGATAGACAGACAGAGAGATAGACAGACAGATAGACAGACAGACATATAGACAGACAGGCAGACAGACAGACAGACAGATACATAGACAGGTAATGTTTCGTTTCATGAGTTATATTACTTATGTCATGACATTGTCATGTTGTCTCTGATTTACGACTTGCATCTGACATTCAGGATTTTGATAGATCGTGTGTGTTTTTTTGGTGTGTGTTTGCACGCACGTGCATGCATGCGTGCGTGCTATGCTAAATGGTGCCTTCTGGTTATGTGGTACCGGTAATGAGTCTTGACTGCAAATGTACATAGCTTGAATCCAAGAGAATAACACAATGGAATCACAGTCGAATGGTATAAGGCAAAGCACAGAGAGCATAAGGGGCGGTGTGGGTGCTGGGTAGAAGCAGGCCGTCCTGTTGGCCCTCTGTCTAGGTGCAATGTTTCATGTCAGTTGCTGCGAAACTGTGGCATCATTCTTTATAGGTGGTGGTAGTGCTGTGTAATAACAAAGACCATTAGCGACGCCCTCCTTCTTTATCGAGGCTTGGGACTGGCACTGGCAGAGTGTAGCCAGTGGCGGAGTTGTTTTTTTATAGACTCAGATATTTTCCACTGCAGCGAAGACTAGTTTTAGCTATGAGACTTCAAATGAACAAAACTGGTAATCGTCTAGAAATAACAAATATATAAATTCACGAACAGCGATTAAAAGGTGTCCATTTTCATGTCAGTTGCTGCGAAACTGTGGCGCCATTCTTCTCAGATATGTTTCACTGCATCAGTGACTAGTTTTGACTATAATTATTGGATAACAACCAGGATGAACTGTTGATCAAACGAAAATGACGGGTATATATAAATTCAGGAGCAGCAATTAAAAGGTGTCCAATTGCAGTCTAATAATTTACAAGTGCAATTCCATGCAAATTGTCACTGTTGCAGCAATTGATTTCTTTTAAAAGTTATCAGCGACCTCAACTTGTTTGCAGTAATTATTTAGCAAAAATAGTGTATTGATTGAACGAAATCAGACAAATAATAACGTTACATGGCACAACAGGATTTAAAGATCTGCATGTGTGAGACTCAGTGCGCTGAAAGTGCACAGCAATAATAGCTCGAAACTGTTTGATGTGGTGATTATGATGGTGGTGTGCGTGTACTGTACTCGACACTCTCATAACATCGTGAAAATAATAATGGACTCCAAGCCATGCTGTCTAAGGGAATTTTTGACAACACTCACACGGATGTCGGTAATCTTAATGAGGTTTTAACAACAACAACAACAGAAACAATAATAATAATAATATAAATAATAATTGTAATGATAATATTATATTGATCTATAAAAGCTAAATCGAAAAATAAAACTATTTATTCCAGTTGCAGTAATAATAATAATGACAATAATAATAATAATAATTGTTATGATAATATTATATTGATCTACTAGCTGTACCCAGCCACGCGTTGCTGTGGCAAAAAAGACTTCCCCCTCCCCTACCCGTCCCCATCCCCCTCACCCGTCCCCCTCCCCCTCCCCTCCCCTCCCCCTCCCCCTCCCTCTCCTCTCCCCTTCCCCTCCCCCTCCCCTCCGCCTGCCCCTCCCCCTGCCCCTCCCCCTCCCCCTCTCCCTCCCCCTCCCCCTCCCCCTCCGCGATGGCGACGCGGATCACGCCATAAAACGCTTGAGCAAGAAGGCCGTAATGAAATGCGCTAAAGAAATTTACGGAACAAACATGCCCGAATTGGTATATGTTTCGTCGGTCGCTGTGTTAAATTGTATGACTCAAATAGTTGACGAATTTGATGAAATATTGTTGTTAAAGATTGCGTTTTTGTGAAAAAAAAACATTCAAAGAACACTCACGTATTCGAATGGAACGTTTTGGTGAGATTTTGAAAAGAATCCGTCCGTTACTTTGGAAGATCCTATCATTTTCAATTTGGTGCGAACGCCGTTACATTTTTATTTATATAGATAAAAGCTAAATCGAAAAATAAAACTAACATTCCAGTTGCAGTAATAATAATAATGACAATAATAATAGTAATAATAATAATAAATAATAATATTGCAGCACTTTTCCCATCTGCAAATTCCAGAGCATTGCCTCCCCATCCCAATTTTTTTTAAATCTTGAGGGAACATTGATACCTCAGGTAAAAAAATGCTAGTGATAATAATAATCTCTGTTTAATTTCTGATATACACAACGCAGACTGATTACAATTCAGGGTATGGCGAATGGTCACAAGTTATTGCAGAAGTCGAATTTAACTGCACGTCCTGGTCCTACTGCTGATTTTACCAATGCCATCTGGTGATTGGAAGGTTGAGTGGACCTTTTGGAGGGTAGTTGGGAGTGATCCGACATTCATGCACTCTTCGTACCAGAGTGTCTACCATTACCATAAACCCCTCCCCAAAACGACCGGGGACATGTAATTCATAAACTGCTTCCACCCGAAGAAACCCCCAAAAACATATGGTCCTCGGTCTCAGTCCACTAGAAAAAAAAACTACAAGAAATATTTTATTAGGAGCAGACTCCGGAAATATCACCAACAATTAACCGGTCGTCCTCAAGCCATTGCTACAGCTTTCCATATACCATTGCAAAACTGTAGCACTTGTAAAATGTAACATTCCATTTTTTCCCCATTTTGTCTCGTTTTCCGTTTTTGTTTAATTTTTTAATACAACGTCTTTGAATCCGTTTTTATTCGGATTCTGTCAGTTTAAACATGTATGGGGAAACGGAGTATATTTTATTGACAATCTCACGGAAATGACGACTATATAAATACGCTTTGTACGATTTAGAGGTGTGTAATGGCAGACTATGGAAATATCACCAATAATTCATCGGTCATCGTCAAGCTACAGCTTTCCATATACCATTGCAAAACTGATGTAACATTCCATTTTTTCCCATTTTGTCTCGTTTTTTCTTTTTGTTTAATTTTTTAATACAACGTCTTTGAATCCGTTTTTATTCGGATTCTGTCAGTTTAAACATGTATGAGGAAGGGGGGTATATTTTATTGAAAGTCTTTTGGAAATGACAACTATATAAATACGGTTTGTACGATTTAGAGGTGTGGAATGGCAGACTAAAGCTTTGCACTATATACATAACCAATCAATCAATATGCCAACCAATCAGTATGCCATTCAATAAGTATGCCAATCAATAAGTACACCAATAAATCAGTATGCCATTTAATTGGTTCAACAGGTCTTATTTTTGTACACTGGAGTGCATTTTGGATTTGAATAAAGAATATACTTACTTACCTGCTTTTTCATATAAATGTCTGACTGTATGCTTACATTACATTACGTGTGTGTTTTGTGTGCTTTGCTGAACACAGGTGGCTTGCATGCAGTTCATCAATATCATCGTTCATTCCGTTCAAGACATGAACTTCCGCGTTCATCTCCAACACGAATTCACTCTGCTCGGTCTCGACGATATTCTTGACGTCAGTTTCTCTTTTTACCTCTTCAGTTAAACCTTGGATTGATTGATTGATATTAAACAATAATTGTAACTTAGTATTGTATATATTGTATTGTTTATATTTTTGACAATTTACAAAGCTCTTTATCTCAGCAATTTGTTTGAAAATTGAATCACCTACTTACTGAATTACTTTCCTACCAAATCACTTACTTAATGAATTGCTTGCTTACTTTGTCACTTACTTTATTACTTATACATGCTTAATCACTGACTTACTTAAATTGCTTCATTGCTTACTTACTTAATCACTTGCTTACTTGAAAATCACTGACTGAATTGCTTGCTCACTGAATCACCGACAGTTATGTGGGGCACGGTGGTGGTGTAGTGGTGGCGTCGTCGCCTTGGAGCCGAAAGGTTCGATGTTCGAATCCACCTCAAGTCGCCGCGTAGTGACCTTGGGCAAGTCCTTCATTCACAATTGCTCAGCGCTTCGGTGTGAAACTCCGATGCCGTGTCCGCTCTGTATTCGGGAGCGCCTCTGAGTAGGGAGAGCTTGAAGGGGCGCTATAACAAGTGCGCATACAAACAAACATACAAACAAAAGTTAAGCGATTTTTGTGTGTGTCGTTGCAGAGGTTGAAAGACACGGAGAGTGATAAGTTACCTGTGCAGGTGAATGCGTACCTTGAGAACATGGTTGATGTTCAGTCTCTTCTTGAAGACTCCGATCAGAAGACCCTCCTACAATCGCAAGTCGAAGAGCTCAGCACAGACTTATCAATCGTTAGTAATTCAAATCTAATCTTATTATCCAACCGATTCTATATCATTCAATCAGTATGTCAATCATTATGCCAATTATATCAGTCGATCAGTATATTAATCATTATGTCAATCATTATGCCAATTATATCAGTCGATCAGTATATTAATCATTATGTCAATCATTATGCCAATTAATAAGTATGTTAATCAATCAGTATGCCAGTCAATCTATATGCCAATCGTTCAGTATGCCATTCATTCAGTGCATCAAGCTATGAGTATGCCAATCATTGGCAATCAAGCAGTAAGCCAATCAATCAGCACATCAATCAATATGCCATTCAGTCAGTATGCCATTCTATCAGTATGTCAATTAATAAGTGTGCCAATCAACCAGTATGCCATTCAGTCAGTATGCAACTGATTTTCTTTATCTAGACAAACGAAAGGCTACAGGAACTCGAGGATCAGTATCTTGACAAAACTGGTAAGACGTCAAAATGTGAAAACAACATTTCAAAGCAATCATAATTCAATTCAGATTCAGTCAATTTTTAGTGGTTTTTAAGTGCATCGTAAGTGCCATGTAATAATAATAAAAATAATGATAATAATATTGATTCTGATGTAGAATATAATATTTTAATTCTACTGTGCTGCTGAAATTTGTTTCGATATTCACGAACTTTGACCTTTTCGTCGATATTTTTGTAGCTCAACTGCAAGAGAAACTGTCGACGGTTACAGAAGATCGAGACATATTGCAGGTAGCTTTTCAGCTTTTTTGTCATTTAATTAATTAATTAATTAATTACCTGGATCGTGTCTGTTATCGTATCTGCTGCTGTTGCACCCAGCTCACCTGTTGTACTTAACTGCTTTGTCTGTAATTTCTGTTATTTTTATCTAGTGTAATTTTTTAAAGTTTTTTTTTACTCTCTCTCTCAACCACTGGTCATTAGTCATCTCAAGTTCTCCAACTAAGCAATATATCCAACACAGCACCATCCCTTTTGAATGATCTATGCCTCCTAAATTCCTATCTTTTTCAGTTCCTCCGCCATCATTACTAATCACACACCATCACCTTCCTCAGTCTCTTCTATCCATCACACCTTGGGCTTTTCATTCGAAACTGAAGTCACATCTCTTCAAGAACTCTTACCCTGTCTCATCTGATCCTCCACTTTCCAATTCCCGACCCAGACGACACCCACCTTAGTAGTTGTCCCGCCCCTCTGATCCATTGGTAACTCGACCCAAGCCACCTTCGGATTACTCTTGCAGGTAACCCCTTTTGACTTGATGCAGTGCTCGTGAATAAGCTGAAGCCATGCGCCTGGCTTTCATGTAGGGCTTTAGAAGTTTGTAGATTGCGATTACAATTGTCTTCATCTGTCTGTCTGTCTGTCTGTCTGTCTGTCTGTCTGTCTGTCTGTCTGTCTGTCTGTCTGTCTGTCTGCTTGTCTCTATCTTTTTGACTTCTTGTAATCTGTCCACAGGTTATGATTCATATTAATGGTACATTAATATCATAATTATGCTTGATGTTTGATTTTTAGGAATTATGTGATGCGCTTAAAGTTGAAGTTCAAAAATGCAAGGACGGAAAGATTTCTATAGGTTGGTGCCTTTATTCCTATATATTATTTTTATCGTTGTTTTTATCATCATTATTATTTAGTAGGTATATAATTATAGTGCCCCTTCAAGATATGTAATCAGAGGCGCTTTCGATTACAGCACGGACACTGCATCAGAGTTTCATGCCGAAGCGCTGAGCAATTGCGAGTAAAGTACTTGTTCAGGGTCCTTACGAGTAGGTGACTTGAGGCGAATTTGAATCCGTAACCTTCCAGCTCCAAGGGACCGAACACACCCCTACACCACCGCATTCCATTATGTTTGCATATATGATTTGGTTGTTTACATTGGATTGTGGTTTAAGTTATAATGAGTTCAGACTGTACGCTGTCTTTCAAAAGACGAGACGATGATCTATCTATCTATCGATCTATCTATGCAATGTATATAGCGCCCCTTCAAGGAATCTACTCAGAGGCGCTCCTCTCCCGGTGATGGGAGAGGATGTGAAGGCCTTAATAAAATGATTAATATTTATAATGTAAATTTTTATAATGTGAATTTTAAAAATTAATAAT
The DNA here is from genome assembly GCA_945859605.1 of Lumbricus rubellus. Taxonomy (NCBI): domain Eukaryota; kingdom Metazoa; phylum Annelida; class Clitellata; order Crassiclitellata; family Lumbricidae; genus Lumbricus; species Lumbricus rubellus. The sequence continues at coordinate 3,795,228 of OX243817.1, forward strand.
AATTATAAAATTATTTTCTTGTTCTTCCTTTCAGATACCAGCGTATTACAGCGGATGTCATCACAAGATCAGAGAAGTTCGGTTTCGACTCCACCAATCACAGGCGATCAATCGGAGTCTGTTATACCGACTCCTCCACCATTTTGTATTCCCCCTCCGCCTGAGCTTATTCTAAACATGGGTGGGGGTGCCATGCCTCCTCCTCCGCCACCACCGCCTGGACCTGGTGGTGCTCCAGGTATGAATAGCTAAAGTCAAGAAATCCGAATTGTTCTGATTTTAAATTATTATCATCATCAGTTGTTTTACCGAGGTCACGAGGTGTAAATGATCCTCAGGGATGTTAAATGTAGATTGAGTGGCCATGCTTCATCCTAGGTTTCACAAGCAGATTATATTTAATTATTTTTCGCTAGTATTATTATTCCTCTTTTGTCATATTATTAACCATGACTATTGCCATAAATTAAAATTGAACACAAGCAACAGTAATGACATCGGGAAACATGTATAGTAGAAAAAAATCGACTGACAACAAAACAAAGGATAAACAGGACTACATTTTCATTTGTCATTTGAGATTATTATTATTCATTATTCATTTTTTGAGTTAAAATTGATTTCTAGCTTATTCAATGCGTTTTTAAAAAAGATAGTTTCTGTTTTCATTTGTTGCGGATTCATAGCATTTATTGCCGAATTGAACTGTTTTAGAATGACTAGTTTGAGATTTGATTTTCAGTTCAAACGATATAATCTGCGAATGATGTATGTTGGTGCTTTTGTGTTTCAGCTTTAGTGATAAAAAAGAAAATTCAGCCGAAGTATCGTCTGCCGATACTAAACTGGGTTGCGATGAAACCACAAGAAGCCAAGGGAACCATGTTCTCTGAAATCGACGACGAAAAACTCTACAAGGTCCTTTCCTTTTCTGTAGATATATGTATAAATTTTGGACCATTCTATGCAATAGTCTCTTTATAAATTCTGGATCATTCTGCAGAATGGGCTATGTATTGTATAAGTAGCGGAGTGTAGAATGGTCTATGTATAAATTATGGACCATTCTACTGAGTGGTCTGTGTATCTGTATGTGTTTGGTCCCTCCAGGGCTCCATTTGGAATTACCTTCTTCCCAAACATTAACGACCAAACTCTACATGACATTACCTTACAGTTCTTTGCTTTACATTGCTTTGCAATACAGTCCTTTGCTTTACGTAAATTTACATTACAGTCCTTTGCTTCATGTGAATTTACATTACAGTCCTTTGCTTTACGTAAATTTACATTATAGTCCTTTGCTTCATGTGAATTTACATTACAGTCCTTTGCTTCACGTGAATTTACATTACAGTCCTTTGTTTCACGTGAATTTACATTACAGTCCTTTGCTTTACATGACTTTACATTATGATCGTTTTGCTTTGATTGTTCTGTTCAGGTGATTGACTTCAATCAATTTGAAGAGGTCTTTAAAATCGGAAACCTTTCCTTAGACGAACCGGACGGTGGAACCATTCGACAAACGAACAAACGACCGGAGAAGACGACAACATCGCTCCTCGAATCAAACCGAGTCCGTAACATCGGTGAGAAGACAAACGTATTTGCAAGAATAATAATCTTTGTTTGAGTTCAATATAGCAGACCGCAGAATAACTACAATCCTTGCTTCCCATTTACCATCTGTTATTATTATTATTATGATTTTTTTTTTCTATTATTTTTTTGCTGCCCCGAGGTACATATGATCCCTCAGGGACTTACACCCTTATTATTATTATTATTATTATTATTATTATTATTTCAATTGCATAGTTGTACACTGTAACCTGTTGCGATCTGTCAATCGAATTGTTCAAAAAAGAATATTTTATTAATTTTTTATTATTTTCTATTATTATTATTTTTAATATTATTTTTATTAGTTTCTATTATTATTATTTTGATCCCTAATGTTATGTCTTAGGGACTGTAACGTAAAGTAACGTAAAGAATCTTTCTTGCTGTTGGATTATTATCTGTGCATCGGCATTGATAAGAGCTGGGCCAGGTCATAGACTAAGTTTTTTATGTTGACTCAACTTGACTGTGTATATATCTGTGGTTGTGTATACAGTACGTGGTTTTGTGTATTTGTGTATATGTGTGTTTCTCTGTGTTTGTGTTTCTGTGTAGCCTATTTGTGTGTTTACTTGTGTTTCTGTTTACATGGGACTCTAAAGTCTTTCAGTTTGTAATTTTTGATGATATTTATGTCAGATATGTTTGCATTGTCTTGTTTGCAGCTATTACGCGACGGAAGATAGATATGTCGGACGCTGAAATCGTGAAAGCGATCAACAGGTGAACATTCTAAAACAGCACAAATTGTAAAAGAACACATTTTAAAACAACGCATTTTAAAACAGCGCATTTTAAAACAGCGCATTGTAAAACAACACATTAAAAAAAACATATTTTAAACGGCACATTTTAGAAAACACATTTTGAAACAATGCATTGTAAAACATTGTAACTCGGCCATACCAATACAAGAGCACCTCACAAACAACTCACTAGCAGGATAGACCTTAGAAAACAAAGCAAGCAAGTAAGATTAATGTTCCCAGATTTTAATTAGGTGTGTTTCTTTACTCATTTAAATGTTTTCAGGGTGCTTGTTTAGTAGTAGTTAATTATTCTCTGAATGTTCTGAAGCATTCTTCCGATTATTTTATGTTCCAGATTTAGATGATTGGATGGTATCGGTAGAAAGTTCTTACTGGTTCCTCTAATGTTCTAAAATCTTCTCAGAACGTTCTTACTGGTTCATCTAATATTCTGAAATCTCAAAGCATTCTTACTGGTTCCTCTTATGTTCTTAAAGCTTAGAACGTTCCTACTGGTTCTTGTAATATTCTGAAATCTTAGAACATTCTTACTTGTTCCTTTAATGTTCTAAGACCTTCTCAGAACATTCTTACTGGTTCCTCTAATTTTCTAGAATCTCAGAACACTCTTACTGGTTCCTCTAATGTTCTAAGATCTTCTCAGGCTAGTTCCTCTAGTGTTCTAGAATCTCAGAACGCTCTCACTGGTTGGTTCCTCTAATGTTGTAAGATCTTCTCATAATGTTCTGGTCCGTTGTAGTTTCGATCGGACGAAGTTGTCACCAGAGTGGGTCGAGATTCTGCTTCGAATCGTTCCAAACGATCTGGAAGTCAAAGCGTTCAAGGAATACGAAAAAGATCGAAAGCCAATCGATCAACTCGCGGACGAAGACAAGTTTATGCTGAACGTACGTTACGATCGCTTGGATCGGTTTATTTATTTATTTAAAAGATTAATTGACAAAGATTAGTCAATGTTTATTTTTTTTAATTTATAAGAAATTAATTAATGTTTTTTTATATTTTTAATTAAAAATTGATTAAGATAGATTAGTTGATATGTATTTGTGTTTAATTAACAATTAATTATTTATTTATTTAATTGTTTACCTGTTTATATGGATTCTTGTGGATCTGGTTTTTTTTTCAATTGCCAACATGACAAAGTGGTAAGTTTGTATTTGACACTTCCTATTATTATTAATTATTATTACTTTTATTATTATTATTATTATTATTATTATTATTATTATTAATGTTATTATTTATGCATACACAATTACATTCTTATTGTTATCGACTTCATTCTTATTATAATTATTCCTTATACCTTATTCCTTAGTCCCTCCCGTGCGGTGCGCACATTAGGCGATACAGGTCCTCCATTTTATAATTATTATTACTGATATTTTTTTATTGTTTTTTTTTAAACACAAATTCTTTATTTATTCACATTTTCTGCACCCAATTTATAAAGAGTTTCTCAGGTTCTTATTGTCATTGTTTTTATTATTATTATTATTTAGTTGCTCTTGAGTTTTGCTTTGTTCAGTGAATTTTGTTGTTGTTTGTTTTTGCAGTTGATGAAAGTTGAACGACTTGGGACGAAACTTCACATCATGAGTTTCATCGGCAATTTCATTGAGACCTACCATCTTTTGTCGCCAGTAATTAACTTATTATTTTTGTTATTTTTATTTGCCTAGTTATCTATTATAAGTTCGAATCAGGGACGTTTTGTCCAAGGACAATTCGTCACGGACTGTTCGTCATAGCCTGTTCGTCAAGCGGACGATTCGTCAAAGGACGTTTTGTCCACGGACGATTCGTCACACCGTACAACCTTCATTAATTTCTGTCAAAGTTGTACAGGACTATCTGTGTAGCGCCCATCTCACATGGAGTGATTTCCCTAAAGTAACCCATACTCGTCACATACAGGCCATCACTAATAATCACCTCCGGCCGACATGCACGTTCCAATAGACGACGTAGTGAGTGCAATTGATATTCTTACAGAGGATTATGTCACAACATGAAAAAATGGATGAACGGCTTGCTATCTTATTTCGAACACACATAGACCTACGTCAGAAGAAGGCGACTACGGGGAAGAGGTGGGAATTATGCTGCTCCTACCTTTGCACTCCCTTTGTGGAACCAGTACGAATCGTCTGGTGACGGGATAGCAAGAACAACTAACATTGTCGATGGATGGCACCACGGGTTGCAATCGCTGTTCATGTGTAGTCACCCAATTAGGTCTTGAAGGGTTGGAAAGAGATTGCCAAAAGCAGAAAGCTGCTTAGCTGCATATCTACAAGGAGTTTACCAGTATATTGATATGATTGTCACGATTAACTTTGTAATTCATTTCGCATGACGAATCGTCCATGGATGAAACGTCCTTTGACGAATCGTCCGCTTGACGAACAGGCTATGACGAATCGTCCTTGGACGAAAGGTCCGCATACCATAAGTTCAAGGTCTGTCCATATGGATCAAGAATGGCTTGTTTCGGGTGACTACACATAATCTATCAGAATTGCAGATGGCTGAAACTGCATATATAGTAAAACCATTAGATAGTAAAACAGGTTATTGATGGAATATGATTGAGTAGCGTAATATTTTATATAATAATGTAGTATTTTAAGCTGACAATGTGTGGTAATATGACATGATGTAGTAGGGTACTATGGTAATATAATTATGTAATATATTATATATCATTGTAATATATATTACTATTACTTAAATGGTAATATTGTACTGTCAAAATATTATATATAGTGTAACAATGTACATATATTAATATATAGTTTTATAGTACTTAGTAATATAAACAATTAAATATTAAAGGCATTAACAATTTGTTGATACTTACTACACCTGTTGCCATTTTCCTTTCCACAGCAACTGAACGCAGTCTACGCAGCGTCAAAGTCTATCCGGTCTTCCGCAAAGATCAGGCAACTTTTCGAGGTAACATGAGATTATTTGCAATTTACTCCAATGCCACAGAAGTCAGTTTGCATAGGGAATTCTTTTTCATTATCAATATTAAACTTTTAGTAAATACAAACGAGTTCCAAACTGTAATGAGGTTGCTTATACCTGCCAAGCATTAAATACAAATTCCAATGCAGGATATGTGGATGTGAGGATAATGAGTGGACCAAAGTAATTATTTACTAGAGGTAGCATTACATTTTTATTCTACATTTTACTCTGTTTTTAATAATAATAATAATAATAATATCTTTTCTTTAATGAAATGCCTACAAGATGCACTGCGCTTTACATTTACAAGTTATGCAGTAATCTTAATTAAACTTAACTACCAACTGAGCAGACAGCTTTGCAATTACATGGTGCTAATAGCAGCCTACAAATCAAGTCCGCCCAACGGGGGCTCGAACCTGCTACCTCTCGCACTCTTGGCCAGCGTGTTAACCATTACTCTACGGGCTGTGGAAAGAAACATTAAACTTGGAATTGTATCTCATTTTGTCCAGATAATCCTCGCTTTTGGTAACTACATGAACAGCTCTAAACGAGGTGCAGTCTACGGATTTAAACTTCAAAGTCTCGATATGGTGAGAATTTTTTATTTGCTATATTACGATTATGGTGGTGGTGGTGGCAGTGATGGTGGTGTTTATGATTTAGTAATAATAGTAATAATAACAATAATTTGCACACAAGGTTTTTTCAATAATTGTTGAAGTTATAATAATAATAATAATAATTTTGACCGGTTTTTTATCGCCAAAGGTATATGTGACCCCACAGGTTATAGTAACAATACTAAAAGCTGTGTTGTTCTGGAGTTAACGTTAACTCCAGAACAACACAGCTTTTAGTATTGTTTTTTATAACCCAAGGGGTCATATATACCTCAGGCGATAAAACAAAAAAGTAAGTGATTTGTAAATTGACTAATTCTCTGCACTCTGTACATCGTTCTTTGGAAATATAATAAAAAATTAAAACCTCCCAGATAGTTTTTCGTGGCTACGCCTCTGCCGCCCTCTTTCCAGATTTTGTCTATCGTTCTAATCTGCGTTGATGTGGAATGTTTTTCAGCTGTTGGAGACAAAGACAAGCGATAAAAAGATGTCGTTGCTTCATTTCATCGTTAAAACCGTCCGCGAGAAATTTCCATCGATTGCCAACTTTGAAGTCGACCTTGACTACATCGAGAAAGCTTCAACGGGTTAGAATTAAGTTAATACTTATTAATAATTCATAATTATGTTATATTGATATTAATTAATTTACTCATTCTAGTTTTCGAACAACCGAAAAGAAGACTTTATACATGGACGACACCGGATGGAAAACACAGGAATCAGATCGACTACGTGGTGGTGAACAAAAGATGGAAGAGCACAATAAAAGACGTAAGAACAAGACCGGGGGCGGATTGCGGAACAGACCACGAGCTATTAGTGGCTACATTGCAGCTAAAGTTGAAGAAGATAAAGAGAGATAAAAGACTGACCAGTTTTGATTGCAAAGGCATAACACCAGAATACAGAGTAGAGATAAAGAATAGGTTTGAGATCTTAGAGAGAGACAATACAATGGAAGAGCAGGATACGAACACGTTATGGACAAAGATGAAAACTGCGATCCAGGAGACTGCGGAGAAACATGTACCAAAGAAAACGTCAAGGAAAACTACCCCATGGCTATCCAAAGAGACCATTGAGGTGGCAATAGAAAGGAGAGAAGCAAAGAAGGAAGGGAACAGGGATAGGGTAAAAACCTTGAATAAGACCTTCCAAAGGAAGGCAAGGGAGGATAAAGAAAACCATCTAAAGGAAATGTGTAGGGAGCTGGAGGAAGAAGGAAAGAAAGGAAGGAATAAAGAACTGTTCGCAAAGATGAAGGAAATAACGAAGACAGCAGGCCCTAGAATGGGTTCACTCAAGACGAAGGATGGGAAGATAATAGGAGATGAGGAGGAGATGAAGGAAAGGTGGAGAGAGTATACGGAAGAGTTGTACATGGAAGATGAATGTGTCGAGAAGGAAAACATCAAAATAGAGGAAGTCGAAAACGAACCAGAGATATTGGAGGTAGAGGTGGAGTGGGCGATAAAACAGCTCAAGGACAACAAAGCGCCAGGACATGATGGAATACCTATAGAACTGGTAAAGGCGGGAGATGAAGCAGTGGTGAGAACTATTACAAAACTATGCAATCAAATCTGGAGAACTGGGCAGTGGCCGGAGGACTGGAAAAGGTCCGTGTTCATACCAATATTCAAGAAAGGAGACGCGAGAGAGTGTGGAAATTATCTAACGATAGCGATGATATCGCACACGAGCAAAATACTTCTCAAAATAATCCACAAAAGAATGGAGAAGACAATTGAAAGGGAATTACCAACCAATCAAGCGGGATTTAGGAAGGCGCGAGGAACGCGCGATCACATCGCCAATATAAGGTGGATTATGGAGAGACAGAGGGAATACGGGCAACAGGTGCATATGTGTTTTATAGACTACAGCAAGGCGTTTGATTGCATAGACCATACACTACTGTGGCGGACACTAGTTGAGATGGGAATTCCGAAGCATTTGGTTAAACTACTAAAGGGCCTCTATGTGGATCAAGAAGCGGTAATAAGAACTGAATATGGTGACACAGGGAAATTTAAAATAAGGAAAGGAGTGAGGCAGGGGTGCATTTTGTCCCCTTTCCTGTTCAATCTGTATGCCGAGAGAATTATGAGGAGGGCTGGATTGGAGGAGGCAACAGAAGGGGTAAGGATAGCGGGGAAAATACTGAATAATCTGAGGTACGCCGATGATACGACATTATTGGCGGGTAAGAGGGACGACCTAGTCGAGTTAATAAGAAGAGTCAGGAAGGAAAGCGAAAAGGCGGGACTATACTTCAATGTAAAGAAAACAAAGGTTATGACAACTGCAACATGGAAAAACTTTGAGGTGGATGGAGAAACGATAGAGGTAGTATCGAGCTTCACATTCCTGGGATCTATGATAGAGAAGGAGGGAAGAAGTGATATGGAAATAAGGAGGAGGGTAACAATGGGGAAAACGGCAATGAACGGTCTGGAAAAGATTTGGAAGGACAAATACGTGAGCAGGGAAACAAAGAAAAGACTGGTAAGAGCACTGATCTTCCCAGTCGTCCTATATGGATGCGAGACATGGACAAAGACACGAGATATGGAAAAGAAAATCAACGCGTGTGAGATGTGGATTTGGAGAAAGATGCTAAGGATTTCATGGACGGAGAAGAGAACTAACGAATCGGTGCGCGAGGAGCTCGGATTAGAGAGGGAGGAGACACTGCAGCAAACAGCAACTTGGAGGAAATTGAGCTACTTCGGCCATGTGATGAGATCTAACGGTTTGGAAAAGGAGCTGATGACGGCATGCGGTGAGGGACGGAGAAGATGCGGAAGACCAAGGAAGAAATGGTTGGATGAAGTACAGGAAAAGTCTGGCATGAGACTGGAGGAACTAAGAGAGGCGACTAGGGAGAGGATCAACTGGAGAAGATGCACCAGGGCTTTCGCCAGAGCTCCAGTAGCTGACGGCACCAGGTGACCAGGTGAGGGACTTATAGAATGCACCTTCCAGAAACCTATTCAGGCGTGCTCAATGCTCATGGCCTCAAACTCAGCAATTGTGAGCGGAGACTTTTGTATTGAATTGAGACAGCGTCATGATGTGTCTTTGTGCTTGAGCATTTTTATGATGCATGTTTTTCCGTCTGACAAACTTGTGTGTCCATCGGCATATTTAGGGGGTGTTCGAATCCTGACAAAATGAATAATTTTTAAAAAATTTAAAAATTGTTTTACGTACTTTTCTTTTCTTTTTGTGTGAATGTTTGTGCATTTTATTTGTAATTTTGTGTATTATATTTCCATTTTCACCAAAACACCCGCAAATACAAACCCTGAAATTTCTTTCTGGCTTGAGTCCACCTTGGCTTCTTTTGATCGTTTGAATATATTTCTGTGACATTGCAGTGTCGCTGGACAACATTCTGACGGACATTTCGGAGCAGGAGAAAGGAATGGAACTGACGAGGAAGGAGTTCGAGGCGAGAAAAGAACGAGACGCTCCTGTTGTCATCAAGGATTTCCTCGTCAACTCCGAAGATAAACTCAAGAAACTCAACCATGACGCGAAGAACGCTCGGGTATGTGCAACCATATGTGCTTTGGCTGTTGTGTTTATACTTGTGTTGCCTTGCTTGCTGTTGTTTTGGCTGTTTTCTTTATGCCTTCTCCTACACGCATCCTTGCTGGAGCTTCAACGATTTACCGGGCGGGAGTTATCTATCACATACCAGAGACTCTGATCAACCACGCCATCTACCAGCTCTACGGGAATCCGATGGTTAACTCCGTGTTTGCGAGGGCTTGCCAATGGTGACTCTTTCAGCTAACTGTGTTTTGTTTTGCAACTTGTTGTTATTTTTTGCTCGCTATGACTGTTAACTTAACATCATTTCGGCTAGTTAGTGCAAAGAGTGCCTCTGAGTAGATATCTTGAAGAGGCGCTATATAAATTCTCAGAATGAATGAATGAATTTTAGTGATGTTTTTCTTTGTTTTGTCTTGTTGCAGTGGTTTTCGTTGTCTTTTTACTGTTGTGTTTTGCTTGTGCTGCATTGTTGCAGTTGTCTGGGTTGTCTTTTGTGTTGTTGAGTTTTTTGGGTTTTTTGTCTTGGTAACCGTTTCATTGCTTGTCTACAGTTGTGTTGTTGTGTTTCTGCCATTGTTGTAATGTTGCTGTTGTATTGTCACTTCATTTAGCTTTGCATCACGCTTTACCGTGGTACTTCGCATGTTTACATGGTGTTTACTCTCAACCGTGGACCTTACTGTATTTGTTGGCTCCTCGTGTGAGCTATGGCCCACAATGACGTCTTTTTACAGACTTTATCTGAGTGTTATTATGTGTTATTCATTCATTCATTCTATGGACTTATATGAGGAATGGTCTTGGTTCCATTCATACGAACTTCAAACATGCAGACTAGGGCCTTTTCTGTGACCGACCCAGTTGTCTGGAATGGGCTTCCACAGGAGCTACGTCTGCTTCCTGGGGCTTTTACTCAAGCATTTTTTGTTAAACTCAAAATAGCTCTTTTTGCCTTGCTAGAGCTAGGAGCGCTTCTGAGTAGCCCCCTTGAAGAAGAGCTATATAAATTCTAGAATGGATGAATATAGAACCCCTTCGAGAATTCTTCTCAGGTACGCTCCCAGCCCAGCTACTTCAAAAGAAAAATGACTTGGTAGCCATTGCGTTACACTGTGGTTGGCCCTAAGCTTATTAATTTTGCTGTTGTGGTTGTTACGATTGTTACATTACATTATGAATGAATGAATGAATGAATGAATGAATTTGTTTATTGCACAGAGTCGAATCGTGCAAACGTGAGACATGGCATTTGACACCACTCTTGCTTCTGTTCTTGACAGGAAGCATACTCGAGGCTTGTCGAGTACTTTGGTGAGAATCCGAAAATGATTGCACCAAACACGTTCTTTTCGCTCTTTGTTCGTTTCGGCCGAGCGTTCAAGGTTTGTTTTTGATGTTCTAAATGAAAAAATATTGAAGATGTAAGATGAAAACCAGTTGGTTTGGTCCTGTGAACTGTAAGATCAACTCAATGTGGTCCTTAGAACCAAACCCCATGGACCATGGTGGGTGTTGGAAATGGGGCGAGATACTTGCTAGAGTCATAACTGGTCTGAAGAAAATCACTATGATCTGAAAGCAGAATTGGGTAAACACTGAGTCAACGTTGAATTTATGTGCAAGTTCGTTGTGCTTTGTTGATTCTTATAATGTGTTCATTTTGATTAAAGTGGGTTTGTAATTGGAAATTTCCATTTCAGGATTTTCACATGGGTTAATTTGTATTTCTCACTTTGGATTCACATTTCTCACATGTTATTCACAATTTCTCACCTCACATTCGCGATTGTTTGTGGCTGTACAAGCTTTGAAAATGTTTGGCTAATAGTTTCGCAACTGTACACACTGATTAAGTTTGTTGTTTAGCAAGCAGAAACTGATTTGGAGACGATGGCGAGATTGGAAGAAGCGTTACTCCAGAAAGCGAACGTTACAAAACAGAAGAGACAGACTGTGAAGCAAACTCAGGTAAGATCAAGACCTGTTGTCGGTCCTGTGAACAGTAAGACCGAATCAATGTGGTCCTTAGGACCAAACCCCATGGCCTGGGAGACTAAGAGAGCTCATATTTGTCTTAACAAAAACCTATGGTCTGACGGCAGACATGGGTGAGAACAAGTCAACACAGGTTCTTGTGTAGGACCTCGCCATGTGGATCAAGATTTATCACGACAGTCTGTGGTATTTTTAAATATTTGAAAATTAATTTGTATCTTTTGAAAGTATTTTAACATTATTTGGTCATTATTGAGATATTTAGAAATTAATTTGTATTTATTGAAGTATTTAAACCCAGTTTCTAAATCGCTTGTTCGAAGATTTGAGTCCAACTGTTTTTATTATCAACGTATATAAATATACACAAGCTCACAAAATGGACTGTTCCTATGCATTCTGATTGGTTGTACTATAATGTTCTATCTTTAGAGTCCAATCAGGTCACAGCCTGTTCTATAGCAGTTTCAGATAATTTGCATAAACACAAATCAGTAAGTACATATGATACTGGATTTATTCTTCTTCTTAGTGTCATGTTTTGTTTTCGTTCATAGGAAGCTGTGGTTAACGAACTACGTGGCAAACAGAGACAGGTTTTAAATCGAGACGAAATTGCGCACGGCACCCTTGATGACCTAATCAACGGTAGACATAAACAAATTTATTCATTTCTTCAGGTATTTCTTTATTTATTCGCTTATAAATGGACTTAAATGTGTGCCATCGCCTCATTATCAAATCATGATTATGGGATGATGGTCGAGTGTAATTCATACTTTTACCCACGCGTGAAGAATAGAATGGTGTGGGTTTGATACCCACTGGCCCCCCATAAGGATTTACTCAACCTTCCAATCCCTATGTGGAAATATGAGCAGCTGTAGGGCAGGTCGACGCCTAACAGCCCACAATGCAGCTATAAATATGTATATATTGTATTACATTTGTATATAACTATATACACTGTGCCCCATAAAAAAACACACCAAAAAACTTTGTCATGAAACGCATGTAGGCTAAGTCTAATGTTAAATAAGAAAAAGTAATGTTTCATTTAAGAAGATGTTCGAAGTGATGTCCCTTCGCTTGAACGCAGGTTCAATAGCTTTGTCAATGACACTCTGCTTCTACTGTGCCCACACAACGATGAGGCGCTCCTTCAACTCGTTGATGTCCCGTATTGCTGTCTGGTAGACGCGTTTTTCGAATCTTTCGCAGCAGTAGGCCTACATCGAGGCCATTTTTATTCCAACCCTTCTGCGGGAACTCTTTTATCAACGGACGACTACTGTAAACCTTCAACAATGCTAACTTCTTAATAAAAAATTTATCTTCGCTGCTGATAACCATTTTAACTATAAGTTACTAATCTCTGTTTAAATGTTTCCAAACACGCCTAGTCTGCGTCACTGCCTCCAACAGCAACCACTTCTGTGAGTAAGTAAAATGTAAAATATTTTGTGGAAAAATTATTTGAGAAACAACGTACAAACTTTTATTACAATTGGCTTAGTTTTATAGAAGATTTTTGAAAAGTTTTTTGGTGTGTTTTTTTATGGGGCACAGTGTATATAATATTGACTCTTTATTTAACTTCTCATTATGTATTCCTGCTATTTCGTGCATTTCATATTGTGGTTTGTCAGTTTGAATTGAGTAAATATAAACGACAATATTAAAAATATTGTCATTTTGACGGTAAACTATATGCGAAATTTATAAATATTTTCAAAAGGGTTTTTGGCCTTGTCTTACGGAATACTGAACAATGCATGGTAATCAATAGGAAGGTCGGAAGGTTGAGTCTTGTAATTTGCCGATTGTTAATCATTGTTGTCTTTTTACTAGATTTTTTTAATAGTAATAATGAAAATATTTATTATTGTAATTAAAATAATAGTTCACTGGATTCATATTTCTCACATGGGATTCACATTCGCATTTCTCATCTCAGTTTCACATTTCTCACATGGGATTCACATTTGCATTTCTCATCTCAGATTCACATTTCTCACATGGGATTCACATTTGCATTTCTCATCTCAGATTCACATTTCTCACATGAGATTCACATTTCCCACATAGAATACACACTTTCTATCTAGAATTCTTTTTTTTCTGCATGTTCAGTTGTTCACAGTTCGCACCTCGGATTCACATTTCTCATCTGGAATTCACATTTCTCACATGGCATTCACATTTCTCACTTCATATTCACCGTTCTCACCTACGCGCAGTGCTTTGAAAGTTTTATTCGTGTTTTTCTTCCGTCAGATATAAAGAAGAATCCGTATCGTCGGACGGACGCGATGCGCAGGAGCTTCCGTCGAAACGCGGCCGACGTCAACAACTGCAACCAGTTGACGACCAGTTGCCCATGTTGACCCGAAGTCAAGCACCCCCCCCTCGTTGAAATCCACTGAGCATACCAAGAGCTGCTAGACCCCACCCTGATGGGATGCCTGAGGGGTCTCCTCATCTTCCTCGAATTGAGAAGACCTTGTCTTAAGCGACGGGTGCTGTCAAGCGGTCTTCATTTCTCAGGCAATATTCCTCGTGACTGGGAATTCCCCATGGTTGGGAATTCCCCGTGATTGGGACTTCCCCATAATTGGGAATTCCTCGTGACTGCGACTGTGTATTTGGGCGGAAGATCTGTTTACATGGACGTGTTCTTGGAGTTGTATCGTCTTTTTATCCACGGCGGTTATCAATTGTCAGTGATTTTTCATTGTGTTTTGAGTGTCGTGTTAAAATGGTCCCAGAATATGTTTCAGTCATGCTGTATCCAGTATTTCGTGCCTTAGACATTGCAAACTAAAGCATGCATAATAGTATTTGCTTTAAGAACTTATCCATTTGCGTGTTCAAGGTGCATTGTATTGCAATGGTTAATGGTTACTTGCTCAATTTCCCCGCTCCATGACTGCTATTCCAAGATCTGTTGATGTTCAAATGATCTTTCCACCAAATGAACTTGGTGGTACATCAGGTGGCAAATGGGAGGGTGTCCACTGTCCACCCACCCTCATTGAATGGGATTAAGAAAATTAAATGGTGAATGCTTCACACCCAGGCTTGTATTTCTATGGGGAGGGTTTTAGCTTAAGGAATTGTGGGGCTTGGTGAAAAAATGGTGAATTGTACTGAAGAAAGGCATGCCCAACTCTTCTGGAAATACCAAGACTGTAGCTGTTTCAGTAACACCTGGGAATAGCATAGCAATTTTCCTGCACTTTCCCTGGTGACTTGATTGCTGCTTCAGATGCCTGCTCTTGTATGTGGTGCTATTTTGTACATGAAACCTTGCATGATATCTGGATGTTATCCATTAATGCTTTCCTCTCAGTGCATTGCCAGCTTTAGTTATTATGTGCAACCAACGCATGTAACCTGTGCAACAGTGCTGTCTGATGGTTGCATTCCTGTTGCTACGTGAGTGCCTTAATCGAACTATCATCCCAAAGTCCTCAAGAGTTTTAATGTAGGTTTTTGTAATATTGTTTTTACTTTACCGCAAGAGGAGGTTGGTAGACTCGTTACAGTTTTTCAGAACTTTATATTATTTACCATAGTAGGCTTATTTATTTAGTTATCTGCAGAGGTTTTTTTAACTTTAAATTACATTTATATTGAATGAATGACAGTTGGCGACTGTTGTAATGTTGTCCCGCAAATGTTTTGATGATCACGCTTTTATAAGCTCAGGTTAGGCCGTTTTTTGTGGAATTTTGGAATATTTATTTTCAACCTTCTAAGATATTGTATTTTATCATGCCTGTATTACATTGAAAGATTTAGTTGGGGCCATTTTGCTGACAAACTACTCACGTCCCGTGTTACGTTTATCGCTAGTTGTATTTATGTGCTTACTAAGTGCTACTATTCTTAATCATTATTACTAATTTACTTTCAGTTAAATTTCTTAGTTGTGCAGGTTTTTTACTGCTTGTACTACTTTTGTATGAGAGATCAGATCTGTATTTTTAACTCGTCGTTTTCATTTCCATGTCTTAGTTAAGGCTATTATCATTATTAGTAGAGGCACTAACGAAATGTGTTGTGCTAGGAGCTACTGTATTATTATTATGTATTATGTCAACTGAGGTTTAAATTATATTAGTTAAGTGATAACTGCAGGTATGGTTCTCTGTAATGGAAAGTGTTGTTACACGCCCCCACCCCCCACAAAAGATATTGCATGTGGGTTAACATGACGTATTTGTTAATGAGCCATGAGAGACTGGCAGGGGAGTGCCAAATACTGACTTTCTAAACCTGGTTTTTACCAGTTATATCATGGTGTATGTCCCATGATGACTGTCTTATTAAGTTCCACTGCAGTGATGATGATGATGATCATGATGATGATGATCATGATGATGATGTATATTCGTTTAATTCCAAAAAACGACCGGAAAAACGCTGTAGTTGTACAGAAACATAAATCGCAGTCCTACTTGGTGCTTTTGGTCGAGTTTGTTATTACATGTTTTTACATAATGATGATGATGTTGTTGTTGTATGAATCGCTTAGTTAAGGTGCTCGACTATTAGCCGCAAGACCTGTGTTTCAAATCTCGCTCGAATGGTAAAAACGCTACACGATGATGTATACGGGAAACCTAGTCAAGGATGCAACCGATCTGCCTTATTCTTCTCCTTTCGACTCTAGTCTGTCAATTCTATTGAACTGTGATTTCTTTTAAGGTTTTCTTGAAATGTGTTCTACGCAATATCCAGGATCACCTTCTGATTGTGTGTTTTAATCAAGCCGTGGCTGCTTTGTGGGCAAGATCACTGTAGCTTTTGCAACGAACTAGCTAGAGAGCTGTTTGATACTCGAAAATAATACATAAATATGTGAATATTATATTTGATTCAGTTATACCTGGGTCAGCTGGATGAGTGACTGTTGTGCTCTGTGGCCTGTGGAGATATGCAGGTGCCATGCCAGTACTTTCTCGTGCACAGATATCAGGACCAATGTAATGCAACAGCTTCCAATCACATTCGTGTGCTTCTCTCTGCACTGCAGCCTACATTATTTTTAAGCTGTCTTAGAAACACTTGTTTCGATCTGTCATAGGTAGAGCGCTTTTGCCATGAGCTTAAAATGTGCTTTGTAAACTGTTTTGATGCATACATTACGTACTTAATCTGCTGGTAGACTTTGCAGCCCAATTACGTCAACGACCGCAGCAGTAGTGTCAGGCAATTATACTGGATGCGTTATTGCTTCTTACATAGGTGTTTGCTGCCTTCTTCAAGAGTAATTGTTTAAACTTTTAAAGTATTTTAGAGTATTTCATACCATTGTGGGGTTTTTTATGAGTTGTCCAGGATTTTATGTCAACCCTGTCATTTGTCATCAATGTCAAATTGCCATCATACTTGCCACAGTAGTCAGTCAGTCTTCTAAACATTGCTTTCTATACTTTTTTTATTTGATCCAAGGTGCCTTTATAATGAATTCAGTTTTACACTTACAGTCGTTGCAATTTTTTTCTTGATGAAAGTGTACTGGGTAACTTTGCACTAGTGAACTTAGATGTTGAACACTGCATACTTTTGTATTATGTAACAATGCTTTACTTATATGTGCGGGTACATTTATGCTCCAGTTCCAGGTTGTCTTAGTCGTATGTTGTTAGATCTGTTTTTATGCTTCTGCGTCTCTGAGAGAGATCGTTCAAAGTTGTTTGAACATTTAAATAATTATGTAGTACTTGAATGTATGTATGCAGCTATACATGTATGTATGTATGTGTGTATGTATGTATGTATGTAGGTATGTATGTATGTGCACTTGTTATAGCGCACCTTCAAGATTTATACTCAGAAGCGTTCCAGACTACAGTGCGGACACTGAATCAGAGTTTCACGCCGAAGCGCATGAGCAATTGCGAGTGAAGGACTTGACGAAGGTCCCTACAAATGTTCTGACTGTAGTGTAAATACTGTAGAGATGTATATGTACGTGAATGAATTTCTCAGTGTTGGTATGTATATAAACCAGTGGTCAAAGGTCAAATCACTGCGGATTAGCTCCAGAGGCGGCGCCAGTTATACAATGTCAACAGGTCGCGTAAGGGTCATAGGGGTTATTCAGCAGGTCAAAGAAACTAAATGTAAAGAAGATATTAAGAGCTCCTTTGAATTTTGGCAGTTCATAAGGCTGATCTATAGTAATTATAGACACCGCGACCTATAGTAGCGGCACCGCGACCTATAGTAGCGGCACCACGACCTATAATAGCGGCACCGCGACCTATAATAGCGGCACCGCGACCTATAGTAGCGGCACCGCGACCTATAGTAGCGGCACCACGACCTATAATAGCGGCACCGCGACCTATAGTAGCGGCATTGCAACCTATAGTAGCGCCGTTCACTGATTAGCTACCTTGCTTTCTGTGCTCGTGACATTCAGGATGTATCCGAATAGGGAATCATGCCCAGCAGCAAAACTCAGCATAATATTATAGTCTCTGAAGCAGGCATATTCTATAGATACAGAGTTGTCATCTATTCTAGTTACAACGGGCAGATTTCTGTCTGTTGTTGAATGAACTGTTGAGGCAGGGTTGAATTTGATGTTTCACTTTACTAGATCCTAAGTGACGTTGTGAATGATGTAACTCATATAATTTGCATTCAGGACATGTGTCGTAAATCATATTCATATATTTACTCGCTGTAATTTAATTGTGCCTCATTAGAGCAGTGTGTAAAACTAAACTCTGTAAACATGCTTATTTTAGGGTGAAACATTTCTTCCTTTATGCCATTCCAATCTAAATCAAATTCAATTTATAGGAGCTGGGTTTATGCACAATGCCTCAAAGAAATAATATTTTTAAGACTTCGGACCAAAATTAGACATTTTACATGTGGATTTTAAAAATTTAAACGAAAACGAGCCAAAAATATACAAGCCGAGATGGACGAGACTTGATAGTGACTGGTTCTGGTCTCAACCATCTGCAGTACCACGCTCTTTAGCTTACATTTCTCCCATGGACTTGTATGTTTTGTGTGGTGCTGCATATTTACTGATGTTATTTACTTTTTACTTTCTAATTGTTGAAAAATTAAAATGGCAAGTTTTACATATTTAACTGTAGAAAGATGCATTCTGGGGGACGTTTCATTGTCCCGGAAAGACATACCCGGGATGCGGCACATCATTATCAATTCCTGGGCTGTCAAGAACATGTGGTCACCCTAGATTACTTGTACGTATATTATTGAAACTATATTTTTCATTTTATTTTCATGTCTGCTTGATTATGTGCCTTGCTTTAAGATTTGACTTGCTCATTGTATTTATTTTCAGAGAAATTTGTAGAGAAGCAGTTGCCTTTCAAACAAGCTGAATATTTTTTAAAGTGTGCAATAGGATGAAGATCAGAGCAACTTGATAGATGAACTATGAGTATGATACTTATATTATTCATGTGTGTTTATGTAGATTTTAGCCATAAGTACTCGACTACTATTTTAATTTGATAATTACGTATTTTATAATGCTTGCTTATTTTAGTTCACCCAAGCTGTTGTAAAATATTTGAGCAATTAAGTCTTTTTGTAAATAAATAAAGTTGATTATTGTTAAAAACTCTGGATCCTATTCTATTTACAGATTTTATAAAGCACCTCTAGCAGTGAATCTAATCAAGAGGCACTCCCAGTGCAAAGAACCCCTCAAAAAAGAAGTCAAGAGAACGGGCAGAAACAGTAGTGCTCCTAGTTATGGTCTGAGCACAAGTTATACCAGGAAGGTCCTCCCACGACAAAGGACCTACATAGGCAAAGGCATTGTTGTTATTTGTAATATCTTTGCACTTTTGGGGGTTCACAATAGCAAATAGCGCACTCGACCATCAATGATTGGCGGTTCAAATCACCCCATGGCTGAAATTTTATATATTTTGGCTCTTTCCTGTGCCCCTCTCCAGCAAGCTAGGTTGTAGCAAGCACACTGACCTACGGTGTAGATGGAAGGATCAGAAGGTGAGGAAGAGGACAAGAAATATGAGGTTGAAAATATTGATGTCCATGGCATGGCAACATTAAAAACTTGGAAAATGTACCAAACTATATAGGGAGTGAATATGCTGTGATGTTAATTTACGGACCACGTAATTCTCTGCATCTATCAGACATTAGCTGGTCCACTCGATGTGCGCTGTGGGAATATTCTAAAGAAAATTTGTCAAACAATCTTTAATATCCGACAGTTTATCGTTTTACAGTCACTAAAGTGTAACAGCGTCTACGTCAATGTGTACTTCAACTTCAAAAACCGTTTGCTTAAGAGTTCAACTACATTTATAGGCTAAGCACAGTTGTCACTTCAAGATGCTAGTGTTACGCAATGTCAACAATTTAAATCGGCAGAAATAAATTATTTAAATGAAATCTAACTGAAAATAAATAGTCACTTAATGTCACTTAACGTATGGTAACCAACGATATCTATTTAGAATTATGGAAATTGTAATATTGACTATTCTATATTAATTTTAGCAGAGCACCGTTTACTAAAGAGTAAAGAGCACTAGGCCTACCCATATCCAGCGGGATAGTAGGCCTAAAGCGATAAGAAATCAGGATCCGGAACATCAGAGTAACCTAGGGGAGAGGGGCAGGGTATAAAAAGAGCAAAACAGAGAAAATTAAGTCTAACGTTGGCCAGTGTTTAATCTAGGCATATCTGGGGGGTTCATCCAGGAATGATATATTCCCGGAAAAATCTGGAACTGTTGTTAACATGGGCATATACAGGGTGCGCCAAAAAAAAGACCCCCCCTAGGTTTTTTGCCAATATCTTGGCAAAGATTAAGAATTTTCGAACGAAATTTTACAGGCTTATAGACAATTTATATTTACATATGATGGCCAGATTTTATCAAAATATTTCAAACAGAACAAAAGTTATGCCACTTTTAGGGAGGTCACCCCCCGTTTTTTGACGTTTCAAAAACGAAACGCAGTTTTTGTAAGGTTTTTTGCGAATATCTTGGCCAAAAATAAAAATATCGAAATGAAATTTTACAGTCTTATAGACAATTCATATCTACACATGGTGGCCGGATTTCATCACAATATTTAAAACTGAACAAAAGTAATGCCACTTTTAGTGAGACCACCCACCGTTTTTTGACGTTTCAAAAACGAAACGCAATAAAAAGTGACAAAAACACGATTTTTAAGTCTCATCACAAATAACTGTTGTCAAATGAACTTGGTAGGGCTTCACAACTTGTGTTCAATGTGCCCACCACCCGTGCCAAAACTTATTTTGAGTCTCTATGCAGAGTTCTTGATGGACCTGTTGACTATCTGACAGATTCCTTATTATTTCTTATTTTAAGAATTTGATTGTCATCTTGCTAAGCGACTTCTCAGCGACGTGCAGCTTCGCTGGTACCCTGTTTATTTTTTAAATAGTAATAATAATGATCATCTGTCAATATCAAGGCTATTTTATAATAATTACTTGAGATGAGACTTAATAAAATCGTGTTTTTGCTGCGTCACGTCTTTGAATTGTCAAAAATTGGGGGGTGGCCTTACTAAAAGTGGTATAACTTTTGTTGTTTTGGAAATATTTTGATGAAATCTGACCATCATATGCAGGTATGAATTGTTGTTAAGCCTGTAAAATTTCATTACGATATTCTTACTTTTGGCCAAGATATTGGCCAGAATAATTAGATTGAATTTTTATTACTTTTTGTTGCGTCGCGTTTTTGAATCGTCAAAAAACGGTGGGTGACCTCCCTAAAAGTGGCATAATTTTTGTTCTGTTTGAAATATTTTGATGAAATCTGGCCATCATGTGTAAATATGAATTGTCTTTAAGACAGTAAAATTTCATTTCGAAATTCTTACTTTTGGTCAAGATATTGGCAAAAATCTTAGGGGGGGTCTTTTTTTTGGCGCACCCTGTAGGTAATATCCCCAGAAAATTGCATGCGTAGCATTCCCCCAACCGCCCCCCCCCGAAATCTGTAATCAGAAATAATTATTTAATTATTAAAGACATAGGCGTAGGGGACATTTCAACGTTGGGGGGGCAAAAATGAGACTTTTGCCCGAAAAATTTTTTTCGTCCGGCCGAAATCTTAAGAAAAATTTCCGTTACGTTTGCCCGAAAATTCTGACGACCTTTTTTAGTCATTCGGGCAAAATCTCCATTTTTGTTCGGGCAAGTCTGATTTTTCGGGCAAGAAGACCCGGAAAAATAAGAAAAGTAAAAATTTTCTAAAACTTTTTTTATTTTTCCGGGTCTGACTGCCCGAAAAATCAGACTTGCCCGAAATTTGGGGGGGCATTTGCCCCCCCTGGACCCCCGTCTCCTACGCCTATGATTAAAGCCATCCGCCATAAACGGCCATTCTCCCCCCCCCGCCAACTTGACCCCTCCCCATCAAAGCAGGGCCAGATTAAACACTGAACTTTGGCAACAAAAATTAAACTCTCTATAGCCTAACTGCAGACTGTCGTCCCAATTTGGCCATGAAAAGAAAATCATATGGTGCATTCTGAGAGTTATCGTTTTTTATATTACTATTCTAAACTAGGCCTACTTCTTTTTAGCTTTTTTGCTTTTGTCTGTAGGTCTACTTGCTGTAGGTCCAGACCTATGGTTTCTCTTTTTGCCGGTCTATCCGTCAGTCAGTCAGTCCTTCTGTCTTTCCGTCTGTGTCAAAGCGACTGAATGAATTAATGAATTTCTCACTTTTCACTCCGTCTGTCTCAACATGACTGACTTCTGACGTAAGACCTTTATATTTACGCTTAATTAAGCTTAAGCTTACTTCTTTTTATAAAGAACGACTACCGGTATTTGTTTATTTACAGCAGCAGATTTTAAAGAGCAGTTGAGAATCCTGAAGTTTTGGCGATAGGTGGCGACACGGGTCCTGTCGTCATAGATGTTGTAGCTCCTGGCGTTTTAACTCCTGGTGTCGTTGGGCTTATCGGCGCCGTTGTAGATGACGTAGTTGTGGCGTGAACATTTGGTGTCGTCTCATGCGCTGAACTCTCATTGGCCGCTGCAGAAGCGAATTTCGATGACGTAGTTGTGACGTTGGGTTCTACTGTCGTCTGCTGCGCTGAGGCTTTATCGGCTGCGGCCGTAACGGACTTCGGTGACGTAGGATTATTTGTGACGTTGACAGTTGCCGTCGATGTCTGATTCTTATTGGCCGCGGATGTTGTAGCCGTGGTGGTGACTTTACTGGAGGCTGACGTCTTATTGGCGCCATCTTGTTTTGGCTGCTGATCCGAACTCTGCGAATTATCCGACTTGTCGTGGTCAATAACGGTCAGTATAGTCTTCCGTTGGCGATTCTTCGACTTGAACCGACCTGACCTAGAAACGGACATTGACCCGTAGGTCCTGCGCACCCCCACCGACGTCGGTTCGTGCTCCACTTCGGGTTCTTTTTCGACGGGCGCTGGCTCTTCTTTGGTCTTTCGCGGCAAAGTTTTGAAAAACGCCATCTTGTGGTTTGACGACAACGAACACTATAATAGGTGGCGTTTGCCTCGGATAAAATCTGAAACGAAAGTAACCAGTCTATTATAATATGCTATACTAAAGTTCTATTCTGCTGGAAGCAATTATTAAAGTTTATCGTTTTACAGCACTTTTATTTTAATAAATTAGACTTATTGAACATTTTTATAGAAGGCTACAAGAGGTCGTTGGTAGGCCTATATATCGAAGCATCTAAAGTTAATGGCTACTTCAATCCAGTAATATTACGTTTGCTTTAGAATTAAGTTATATTAGGCTATAAGTGCATGGATGACTGAATGAATTGATTTCCGAGTCTGGCGGATTAAAGCATAATTCAGCCAACTAAGCCATGTCTAGTGTAGCTGCTCGTTTTCTCCGTGACTTGCCCTAGAACCTGGAATGGTCTCCCTGTTGCGCTCCACCTGGTGTCCAGAGATCACACCACATGTGCCTTAATTGTGAACGTCAACACTGCCTTAACTTAGTCATGATATAAGACTGGGGCACCTCTGAGTAGTGAGTAGATGCCCTGAAGGTGCTGACAAAACTTACTAATTTTGTGTTATTAGGCTAATTTAACTCGTGTATAAATTTTCAGTATAGAAAAGAAACAGCTTATTATATCAGTCAAGATTGGCAATGCTTGAAATTTTGGCAATATTGGAATTTGGTTTGGGGTTAGAGGCCGGCAGTGGCGGTGCCAGCTATACATGTAGGTTTACAATGTAAGCAGGTCGTATTTTTCTCGATAGCTGGCAATAGATCCTTTAATGGGCTCCGTCGTCATCCATGTTGCGCTTAGTCTGGTACCCCCACCACATATTAGGATTATTGAGCTGGTCGAAGAAATTAAACGTAAAGAAGATATTTTTTAGAAAATTCCCAGGAAAATTTGGCGTGTCGTGATGATCGAGGCAGGTCAAGAGTAAAATAGGCAGTACGTCAAGTGACCAATGATGGCGCTTTCACTGAGTGCATGAACCCCGACCGGATGTTTTAGCCCAGTTCTGGTTTAGGGCCACCGGAAGTCTCAATGCGATCCTGAACGAAAGACAGGCGATAGACAGATGACAGGAGAAAATGCCTGCTCCCTGCGTAGACTGGGATGGACTATGATTATTCATTCATTCATTCATTCATCCATTAATTCATTCATTCATTCAAGTATTTATAAATGACACATCTTCAAGAGCATTATACTCAGAGGTGCTCCCGACTCCTCCACTGCCAAAAGAACCGTTTTCAAGGGCTTAGGCCTATACTGTGTCAGAGAGTGGCCTTTAGGAAACAGGCTCAGCTCAAGAGGGCAAAGCTCCCATTTAAGCATAAAGTAGACTAAGTAAATTCACATTCACTTTAAAATTGTCCATCACTTCCGTCAAAGTTTAAAACTAACCTGCATGGAAGTTATAAAGTTTCAACGCTTACCTGTGCTGCTGGTGGTGATGACGTTCGACTGCAAGGCATGCATGCAAGGATGGCCGCCGTCTCCGTGTCGTCTGGTGTTCGAACGGCGAATAGCCGACGCCGACAAAAGATCATCTATATGACGCTTATTGACAGGCTCGCTAATCTTCGTCGATAATCCCTTGAATCATTCGTATTGTCTGCTTATCGAAAACCTGTCGAAACCTAATTAGGTTTGTTAAAGAAGCGTGTCGTTTTGATAGACCGCCGGCGCGCTAAAAATACACAGGCCCGTCCTGCAGACGATCAAGCGCATGGTGTGGTGGGCTTTTCGTTTTGTCACTTTTCTAGGCCTATACGAAGAGTCCCAGTATTAAAGGCCTGCATCATGTGTGTGCGGCAAAGGCCTACGCTTGGTTCTTAGTCCTATTACCGCGTGTAGGGGGAGGGAGGGTAGGTGTAGGTCTATAGACACACTGCTGAAGATTACGTATACAGGTTATAAAATATGGCCATGCCCGCCGTCATAAAAGTGCGAGGCCGCGCTTGGATGTCTACATCCAAAGTGTGGTCGTCATGTCTAGCACGTAGGCGTTGTAGGTTGTCTGGTTGGCTAATGATTGTAAAATTATTGGCTGAGTGGATCAGAAATTGAGTTCCGGTGGAAAGAACCTTGCGAGAAACTTAATCTCACTTCTTATACAAAATTAAATATATGAGGTCATATACGGTATATGCTTTTTCTGTAGATGTGTCGGATAGTCTAGTCGTGTGCTCAATTGCCATCACGCCTAGTAGAGGTCCATACTGCTCTATAACTATGATAATATGAATATATAATTTACCAATACATGACTGTATTCATGCATGCGCACATACATACATATATACATACAATTCCTTATAGAATATAGATTCCGGGCTTGGACAGTGAACACAAATAAAGAACTTGTTGAATCTCATGCACTCACACTTGCAGTACCGGTAGGCCTAGTCGGCGGTAGATCACGATGAGAAGAAGTGAAATTTACCGACAAAACGTGAATACATACAAAACTGGAAGCAGAAACGAAGGTGTCTATCTATCAGCTATAGTTTACTTATATTATGTATGTAGGTCTATGTTTGTTTGTATGTATGTATGCATGCATGCAGGCATGTATGTATGACATGTATATACATCTATGTCTTTATGTATGTATGTATGTATGTATGTATGTATGTATGTATGTATGTATGTATGTATGTATGTATGTATGTATGTATGTATGTATGTATGTATGTATGTATGTATGTATTTATGTATGTATGTATGTATGTATTTATGTATGTATGTATGTATGTATGTATGTATGTATGTATGTATGTATGTATGTATGTATGTATGTATGTATGTATGTATGTATGTATGTATGTATGTATGTATGTATGTATGTATGTATGTATGTATGTGTGTATGTATGTATGTATGTATGTATGTATGTATGTATGACATGTATGTATGTATGTATGTATGTATGTATGTGTGTGTGTATGTATGTATGTATGTATGTATGTATGTATGACATGTATAGTGTATAATATGTATTGGGGACCTACAAATAAGTATTATGGGTCTATGGTTGTCGAATGTCGACAACAGAATATAATAATAATTAGATAGTTTTCGTCTGTTCTTCTTGATGAGGTGGAGCGACGTCACGGTTTCTTTGAGTGATCTCTCGACCGTCATCTAGAGCTGCAGTCAGTGGTGAAGACTCTTTTATCTGTCGACGGACAAGCAATGGAAGCTTGTTCGCATTGAGTGGAGCGGCCAGAGGGATAGTCATAATATTGTAGACTAATTGCGTCATTCATAATAATTATAATATACCAACAAGGAGGGACCCCACTGCATGGGCGGTGGCGTTGCCGTGGATGCACCGCAACGTCGCCTTCTATAATCTATATTCATTCATTCATTCATTCATTCATTCATTCATTCATTCATTCATTCATTCGTTCATTCATTCATTCATTCATTCGTTCATTCATTCAAGTAGCCTACATTCATTCAAGTATATATATAGCGTCTCTTCAAGGAAATTACTCGGAGGCACTTCCGACTCCAGTACGGCCAAACAGAACAGTTTTTAAGTGTTGTATAGGCTAATGCAATTATACCGTAGCCTATGCGTTGCACATGCACTCTCGACGAAAATCGAGTCTAGAGATTGAGACTTTGAACATACAGTCATCTGTAGTGTGAGGATTGAGGGAAAATAACTGTGGGTTTTTTGGGTTGGACTATGATCAGTTTGGAATTGGTGTTGAAAAGCAGACTTTACTATGGGGCTATAAGAAAGACAGTATGTATAGGCAGGGTTGTAAGTGTGACGGTATGAGACGGTATGCCATACCGGCACCTCTTCAGTTTGGCTGAAAGCATACCGGCACCTCTCCAGGATAAAATGCCATACCGGTATGGCGCAAAGACATGCCGGTATTGACGGTATGCAAGTCAAGTAGTGCTTTATTGTCGAAGTGGCCTAATGGATGGTTTTTTGCGTTAGTCATTTGTCTGAATCCACCTCCTTACTTGCTATTGTATATCTGCAGCATACAATTTACTTACTTACTGACCTCTTGCAGCCAAGGTTTTAACGGTAAAATATTCGCCGATACACTTAATTTTCGGTAGCAGTAGGTGGCGGACTACGCTAATACTGTTAAATTAAATAATGTCATTTTGTTTATAATTATTATTAACTATTATGGCTGCCGGGCCTCCAAATAAAAAACTTCGCCAGAGTGTACTGTCCTTTGCGAGCCCAAAAACAGTCAAGATAGGCCTACTTCCAGGTTAGTACTTAGTACAGACTTAGTACAGACTACAAACTGTTTAGTGTATATATTTTAGCGTAAAAATAAACTGAAACACATCCTATATAATAGCACGACTACCTAATTAAATACCCTAAAATACAATTTTTACCGAAATATGGGTATCGAAACAAAAGTGGGAAAATAATTATAGAATGGTAAAATTTGAGAATGACTGATGCAAAATATTGATTATAAAACAGAAGTGGGATGTACCCCCTTCAAGAACACTACTACTCAGAGACTGTCCCACCTACAGCCTGAAGGTGTACCGAAGTTTACCAACAGCAGTTCCTCGATGTAGCTAACTGGGCCAGTTATATATTTATATATACAGGATTCTATTTGGAATCGACAACACACACGCATATATATATATATATCTTATATTCTACAACTGCTTGAGACACTGCTTATTATAGCGATCTTGGAATACGCATGAAGTTCTATTTCTGTAGGACTACCGGAGTTTACAAACTCTGGATTTTGATTCATTAAACGTGTCATTAAACGCCGGTGAACAAATTATTTTTAAAGGTGCACAAGTGATCACAGTACATAAAAGTCCCAAAGAATATGTCAGCTTTGAAGTGGCAAAGAAATCTCTCGTTCAGGTGGCTGCAGAGAAAAATTTCAGCATATTTGATGTTCCGGCTGATGGTGACTGTGGACTTCATGCTGTAGTGCACCAGCTGTCTGCTCAGGGTATATCCATTGACACAGCATGTCTCAGGCAGCGAGCAGTATCGTTCCTTCGTTCACATCCACAGCTCATGAATGAACAGTTCTTGATAAGCCATCGTGACAAGGACGTCGACTCATACCTGATGCGTCAGTCGAAAATTGGTCAGTGGGTTGATGAGATCATGTTGCGTGCTGTTGGTGCGAGTGTTTCACGAACTATTCGCGTCCTGCATGATAATGGTCATGTCACCGAACTAACTTTGCAGACTGATGAGGACGATAGTGTAAGTAGAAATGATACGCAGCATGAAATGATCATTAACATCGGCCTCGTGGGAGAGACACACTACGTCAGCCTCATTACTAGTGTAGGTCAAGCTGTAGGTCAATGTTGCTCGCATGATGTAATCACTCCTTCAACTGCATCTGATCACGAAGACAGTACTGATGTCAACAAACTACCGTTCGTTTCTGATGCCAAAAATTGTAACTCAGTATCTGAGGTATCGAGTAAGCACGCAGACAAAAAAGGCGATAGTAACATAGATGTTAAAGATATTGATGAGCACAGCCCATCGTTTCCACAATGCTGGACTCTCAAACAATATGTGTCAAAATGCGAGGAATACAGCTGGTTGCTTTGCCAAAACGGGAAGCTTGGTTGTTCAGTTTGTTTTTCAGCTAAATCTGTAAAACTTCATCAATTCCAAGGAATAAAACTGTCTACCGAATGGGTGAACATCCGTGTTGAACCATTTGGGTGTACACTCGGTGAACAGCAACAGTCACTTCGTAAGAAGATGTACGATCACAAAACCAGTAAGGCTCACCAATCTGCTGAGATGATTGCGGAAACGGCAAAGAAAAACTTACTGCAGGAGGCAAACGCAAAACATAGCAAAAACGAACACGAGACAACATGCAGAGTTTTCCGAACTGCATATAAAATTGCAAAGAAGGAGCGTCCGTTCTCTGATCTACCAGACGACATTGACTTGCAGCAACTGAACGGCATCGACATGGGTCGCATACTTCACACACGCCTGTCTTGCACAAATATCATCACACATGTCGCGAATGAGATGCGACAGAAACTCGTTGCCAACATCATTGTCAACGAACATAAAATTTCTGTTTTAATTGACGAGTCAACATCAGCGAGTGGTCTCACAGTTCTTACTGTCTGTATGCGTGCTGCTGTCAATGAGTCTGGGCCACTAACATTCTTCCTTGACTTGGTTGAGCTCTCAAGTGCTGATGCAAAAACAATAACTGCGTCGCTCTTGAAATGTCTTGATTCTCATGGATTTAATGATGCCTATCTGAAAAAACATTTTATAAGCTTTGCAGCAGATGGCGCATCGACAATGTTGGGTAACAAATCTGGAGTAGCTACGTTGTTACTCAAAGACTTTCCCGATATCTTTGTGTGGCATTGCGCTAATCACAGACTTGAGCTGGCAGTTGGTGATACAAACAAGGAAGTTACAGGGCTAAACAATTTTCAGTCTTTCATCGACAAATTATACACAACATACCACGCTTCACCAAAGAACAAGCGTGAACTTAAAGCATGTGCAGCGTTGCTGGAAAGCCAGATACTGTCAATAGGGCGCGTTTTTGACATACGCTGGGTTTCAAGCAGCGAGAGAACACTCAAAGCAGTGTGGACAAACTATCCTGCTCTATATGCACACTTTCTATCTGCATCCACAGATCCAGAGAGAGACCACACAACCCGTCAGAAGTACAGTGGCCTAAATAAACGTCTCACCGCTGTTGGCTTCGTCAATAATGTTGGGGTGATGCTTGACGCACTTACTGAATTAGGTGACCTGTCACGTGAGTTGCAGAAGCGTGATATGACCTTAACTCGGGCACAAAAACTTGTGGACCGTCAAATACGCGTCCTGGAATCAATGGCTGACAACGCTGGTCCATATCTTAAAGAAGCCAAGGCAGGCATTGCGGAAAACAGCTTCAAAGGGATTCGTCTGGGCACAAATACAAAAGTAGATATCGAACTTCGACAGGGACAATATTTTAAGAGTCTCGCCGCCAATCTTCGCCGTCGCATGCAGACCACAGAATCTTCAAACGTTGGCACAAGCGAAAAAGCTCGTGAGGCCAACATTCAGAAATACAACAACCTATTGGCCAGCATCGATGTGCTAAATAAAGACAGCTGGAAGGACAAGGAATGCGATGCTCTCTTTGGCGAAGCAGAAATAAAGTTCTTATGTGAGAAAATGAAGATTGACGAAAGAACCTGCATTTTGGCCTTCCGTGAATTCCGGGACGACAGCCGAGGGACGGCGATTCCGAAGATGCGGCATGCACTCCAACAGCTGTTTCACGCTGTTGACACATATGTGGTATCAACAGCAGAGTGCGAGAGGACATTCAGTGTCATGAACGACATTTCAACTCCTATCCGAAGTAGGTTAAATGTGGCACACTTGGCACAACTGGTTTTTCTGAAATGCGTTGGTCCACCACTGTCCAAATTTAAGCCGAGCGACTATGTAGTGTCTTGGATTAAGAAAGGACGCAGATCTGCTGATGACACACATTGTCCTGATCGAACAACGAAGGAATCATCACATCCATATTACGATCTATGGAAACTTCTATGATACTAGTTTATCAGATTCACACTATAGTGACTATACGATATCATATGATATAGCAGATCTCCTCTCCACTGTCTGCAGTTTATGATTGCTCTATCTGTATATTTCTATAGGCCTAAAGCTAAAAACACTAGGGCATAGTATAAAGTCTAGTAACAATTTTGCACGTTTTGGTGTAGCCTATGCTATTTCCTAGTAATACGCCTAAGTTTTCAGTTTTTTAAAATAAAATTCAAATTTTAATCAATTTTAGGTGAATGAATAATCACTTAAATGTATTGCCAAAACAGGTCTCATTTGACTTCAATTGCTCTAAAATGCGTTGTCGGCTGGGGCTCCGCCCCAGACCCCGCTGGGGGAGCTTACGACGCTCCCCCAGACCCCCTAATCGTTAGAGGCTGAGATAGTACACTTGTAAAAATTCCCTTAGAAAAACCTGGAATGGTCTTTAAATCCATACCGGCACTTCTTATTTTCCACTTACATCCCTGTGTATAGGCCTATGTATAATTATATGTATGTGCTCCTATGATTGTACGTAGCCTACACGTGACGTATGTGTGCAATTTATTTATGAATGCAGACTTGTATTGTAGCATGTCAAGTCATCTAAATTATGATCATTATAAATGAATCTTTAATCCCAAATTTCTGAAGAACTTCCGCATTACGGTGTCGATCATAGTGCTGCATAAATTTCTAGTTGGAATAGTTATACAGACTGTAGGTTATGCATAATATAGGCCTGTACATAGGCAGCATGCATAGGCCTAATTGATACGATGTGTAGGCCTAATGAGTGACGTTGTTGATAATCGTCCCTTTCTCTTGATTGGGGTGGGGACCTGTCAGAACAAGGGTCTTTGTTTTATCGACGCAAAATTAGTCTTCACGCCTGACTGCACTCGTTATCGGCTCTGCTAAACGGTCCTGTGGCTTTTAGCAGTGCGTATACTATGTTGGTCTATTATAATTAATATAGCAATGGTAATAAGCTAAGTTAGATAGGCCTAAGTCGGAAAATTTCTATAAATTATAAGTCTATTTATGTGTATGCATGTGTTCATATTATGTATGCATATGCACATATTATATATGTATAGCCTATATTATGCATATAATATTGCCTATGCTGAGATTCAGGAAGTATACAAACATTCAATAGGACCCTTAATATACATGTAGCTAAGCCTATACTTCATTGAGGTATACTAATATATGGTGCTTAAAAATCTTTCTCGTAATCGATAGGCCTATATATAATACATATATATATATATATATACACATAATATATAATGATAGTCCTATATTATAATTTCCCCATAGACGGTTCCAGGTGTTGCTGGTCGTCAAGTTAGATGATTATTATTTTGAGTGAGAGTGTTTCGAAGGCCTTGGAAACGAACTTTCAAAACGTAAACAAACTTTGTTGCAGGTGTCATATTCCTATTAATAACCTCACAATAACTATCTATAGACACAGTCGTGGGAGATTCGTTTGTCCATCTATACTGTATACAGAGATCAAGGGCCTCATCGTTGGCGCGATCGGATGGAGGAGAGGAATGAAGAAGAACAGAGATCAAAGCATGTCCGTATTGTCGGCTTATTCCTCTAGTGTGTATAGGGCCTATTCAATCTGCGTAGGTTATTTAATATTTACACAAGCCAGCGCTCCTTTGCTGCTGTCCTGATCACTGTTGTTCCCTCCGTAGCCTATGGGCCTTTACTGATAGGCCTAATCAAAGTGGAGGGCGCTTCGTGTAGGCACGGTCTATCGGTAAAGATCGATCGCTATCTCGAAATTGCAGCATCGCCCTTTACGCTACACCAATTATTGATAGGCCTATTTTGATACATTTTTGTCCCGATATGTGCGTATACGTGTATCAAGAAGCTACCCTTACTAGGCCTATAATAATTATTATTGATACAGTGACTCTCAAGTAGGCTGACCTCACAATTAATGGCGCTGTTAATTATTTCTTGGCCGCAGCTACAGGTGTTGAATATAGGCTACTTAGGCCTATTGTCGACGGGAAACAATTTCTCCGGCGCTAACAAGCAGGACAAGATTACGAGGTGCGTCACCATGCAGTGGGCCTATAATTATGGGGCTATTCGTAATCATAATCATAATCTCTGGACACGTAATTAGTTGCTATTTATAAGTGCAGAGGAGGGGAGGGGAGACCTAGCCGTGGAGAAGATCGCGAGGGACGATCGAGAGACGTTGCATGGGCATATTATATAATTATACCCGTCAATTGACTCTTATTCTCCGCCACTGGTTGCATTATGCCAGTGCCAGTCCCAAGACTGGAGAAAGGAGGAGGGCGATCACTGCTCATATATATAAGAAACGGTAGTGTAGCTAAACAGAAGCAACCCATTCTAAATTAGGGCCTAATGCACCTATTATACATGTAGCTCAGCTTTAAAAAGACCTGAAAAGATGCCGGATGCGGGCCATAAACTAAAATATTACCTGAATGACAACTTATTTTTGGATCTACGTTCTTGCACTCTGGTACCATCGACGTAGGCTATGTCTGGTAGAGCCTACGTAGGCTATATAATTATATAATGTATATATATATATATATATAGCATATGTTCTAAAACAATTTGAATCGCGGTCATCCTCCCGTTCTTTTCTGACAATAAACGCTGGGTAAACACAGGCCCGCATATTGCTAAGGGTGATGCAGCTGGCACACAGGCCCGCCGTTTCGAAGGGTCCGCCTATAGGCATAGGGCCGGATTAAAAAATGTGGTGATTCGTTGGCGCCATTGAGATGTATTATATAAAACTAATAATATTAATATATAATTATATTATAAAATAATAATACACCAATGGGTGGCGGCGTGGCGCATTCCTGACGAGGAGATAGTTGGTTTTCTTAGTGTAGAATTGTTCAAATTTGATGTACAAGCAAAAGAAATACATATTTGGAATCAGGAAACAAAACTGATCAAAACCTGATATACGAACACCTTGAGAAATAGAAAAAATAAATCCACTTTTTCCAGCTCAGAGGTCACTCCAGCTCATAGTCGGGTCAATCAACGAAATACCTTCGGTGAACCCCAACAAATTGCAAGAAAATGTTTTATGATAATTTTCTGGAGTATTAGGTCTGTTGAAGAACATACCAAAAGTTGCACGAAATCGGACAACGGCGAGTGGTCTAATTTTGGCGGGAAAAAAGATGGCCGCCAATTGAATCAGGCTTGGAATCTGAAAATTACACTATTAGAAGCCAAGCATAAAACAATATGCTAACATACGTTTCTAGACTAATTTGACCCTTCTGAAAACGAAAATCGCGGTTAGAAAGCTAAATTGTTAGCGATTGCATGAGAAAAACAAGATGGCGGACAAATGGCGACCAATTACTCAAATGGCATTAAGTAAACTACTGTATGCGATAGTAACACGATTTCACACTCATAAATGAGATTTTAGGGTTATATGCATGCAATGGAATTAAAGACATATGTGGCACTGCCAGAAAACCAAAATGGTGGACAAAATGGCGGCCAGAATGTTGAAATGGCTATAAGTGAAGTCATGCCTGCAATGGAAACATGATTTCAGAGTCTATAATAACATTTTCGGGGTTAAGGAATGCGACAGAAATAAAGTCACAAATGTGGCACTGCCAGAAAACCAGAATGGCGACCAAAATGGCGGCCAGAATGTTGAAATGGCTATAAGGGAAGTCAAGCCTCTCAATGTAAACATTATTTCAGAGTCTAAGATAACATTTTCGGGGGCAAGGAATATGATGGAACTAAAGACAAATATGCGGCATTGCAAGAAAACTAAATTGGTGGACAAAATGGCGGCCAGATTTTTTAAATGGCTATATGTGTTGTCCTGTATGCAATGGAAACATGATTTCAGACTAATTCAGCGTAGGCCTATATAGCCTAAAGGAAAAATGTTGGACTATAGAATATGATGAAACTATAAATAAACACGTGACACTGCCAGAAGGCCATAAGCCAAAATGGAGGTCGTTGTGTTAAGAGGAAATGTTTAGTAGCCTATCACTGCAGTTGCTTTGTTGCTCTTAATGTAGGTGCACATAGCCTAAGTGTGCAGTATGTAGTGTATGGCAAGTTCACACTCTGATAGCAGCGGGCTTGGCCACGGCCCTCCGCCTGATGCTATACTTGTTAACTTCGCATGATTTGAAATAGACAAATAGAATAATATATATGACTGTGGAACAGGACCAATGGCAGGCCACACTGATTAAAGAACACTTTGCTGATGTTCCCGCCATCACCTAAACCCTGTTAGATGCAAGGCAGACACACCAGACCCAGCGGTAGACAGCACCTGATCTCCTTCCATGGAACCACAAGCTACAAGAACAACTATGTCGTCATACGAGGCTGTTGAGAGCTGAATGAACACATTAGACAGGAATGTAGCTAGATCAGCCTTGTTGTCAGGCAAAGCAAGAATGTTCAGCCAATTTTCCGACAACGGAGCACTTCCAGACTCTATACAGTGACTAAGTGGTCTTGTACCTTTTCTGTATGGTTCTAATTTTCAAAAGCAATGTCCAGTATTTGTCGAAGGCAATATTAACCATTTTGTTGCCAATCGAAAGTACTTTAATACGTGTAACCACTGTATCTGCCAGGTCACCAAATGTCTTTGCTTTCAGAGCTGTCCAATTGCTTGCAGTATTGCTTGTCCACATAGGCGCAACCACCCTATGGGACCCACGGGACGCGTCCCCCCCCAACTTTTGAGTGGTCCCATAACTTTATTGTTATGGTCCCCCAACTTTTAGGACGTGATTCATTATGGTCCCCCCAACTTTTAGGACGTGATTGCACCTATGCTTGTCCACCAATAACTAAATGCTATACTTCTGCTAGAGAAATGCTGACTGGACATTGTGGACAAGTTACTTTTTCAGAGAATGTCCTCATTAAATGATGCTTAATGACACTTTCTCATCATCCACCAATGCCAATCTACTTGAATCTAGGCTTTGTAGGCTGCAACTGCCTTTTCTGGCAAACTTGATACTGTGTCACCTCATGTAAAACAGGAGAAGACTTGCAGCAATAACCACTTATCAGGATTTACAACTAAGGAAATTTAACAAATCATGAACTTCAATCAGGCAACAACATTGATATCATAGTTTATTTATTCCGAGTGCTACAACTAAATTTTTATGAAGAGTTAAACGAGAATTTTGACCATGCCTAACAGCAAGCAGATCTGGAAAGTTTAATAGCAAACGATTCTTAAGCCGAGTAGCATTCAGGTTTGCTTATCCAAAAATACATGGACACTAGGTTGCTACAGTTGATCTGCATAAAGTTGGCTAAGTTGAGCAAGTTTGCATACTGGAGGCAAAATATTGTTGGCTCTGGCTTCTTCCAAGTACATTCAGCTAATGCAATTTAGTCTGCATTTAACCCAGTTGTACACTTCGCATTGCCTTCACATGGCATTGGCTGATCAAATTAAACAGGCTGGTTTATTAGCCTCAATTGCAATCATATCATCACATAACAACTTTAGTAGCATCAAGTTATCTTTAATTATATTTGCACATGAGAGACCTTCTGCATCAACATCGATAGTCATGACTTTTCAGACCCACTTTAAACAAAATTTTACAAAAACCCACTGGTTCTTGTATGTGTACTGCAGAAAACAGACATGTAGGTGCAATGCCATGGCAAACGGACATAATCCCCAGGGACATAAAAAAATCTATCAGAATATGTAAAAATGTATAATATTAGTATGCTAGGCATTAAGACTATTCGTAAAAAAACATCCATAAGAATATATTATTAATTTAGTACACAAGTGCTGTCCACAGTTCCTGACAGCTTTCGTTCATGGGAAATAATTTTTTGGTCGGGCGTGGGGAGAGGTAATGTCCTACAATCCAGTGTCATCACCCTCATCCAAGTGGTTCCACAGTTCCAAACTGTCCAGGTGGTAGGCCTAACTCGTATATTTCAAGATCCATCATAGGGAAATTGGGCAAGTCCTTCACTCGCAATTGCTCAGCGCTTCGGCATGAAATCCGATTTAGCGTCCGCGCTGTAGTCTGGAGCGCTTCTGAGTAGCACTTTGAAGGGGCGCTATAACAAGTGCATATGAATACATACACACATACTAACAGGGTGAGAATTGCCGGGGGTTGGGGGTTTCAACTCCCCCAGTCTTTCTTAGAGCCCCATGTTAAAGTCTGTTTTTCACACCCCGATTCCAAGTGGATAATGGTACAACCCCCAGGTTATTTTTTCACAATTCTTACACTGCATACTAACACTAACCGACCCTCACGCATAGCTTGATCCTAACCGACATTTGTGCACGACGTCTACACCTGACCCTAACAGGCTTAGTTAAAGTAAGCGGGTCCCTATGTATTGGTTAGGTTCGAGTTTAGGGGTCGTGAGGGTCAGTTAGGGTAATGTTAGGCATCGTGAGGGTCGGTTAGGGTTAGTGCAGGGTTAGTGCAGTCATTCATTAACATAGGGACCCGCTTACTATAACTAGGCCTATGCCACTCTAACATACCCTCACAACGCCTACACTGACTCTAACGATATTCGCGGTCCCCGATACTGCAATTACGCCGTAATTAGAAGAACTTGTCTAAGAATAGGACTACCGTGCAGCCTGCAGGGGAGAGTTGAATTGCGGAGTTCGTATATTGCACACTTCGATACAGTGTTATAATATTGACGAGAGTAAGCAGACATCACCGCTAATAGAACGATTTGCTCGCAAATGATAATATTATTATTATTATCATTAATAAAATTGCAAAATAATTATATTACAACAATAATTATTATTATTAAGAAATAACGCGCAAGCGGAACTAGAAAACAGCCGGTAACCCGTATCAACGATATGCTCGCGAAAAACACGCTAATTTGTACCACGTTTAGCCCAATTATGAACAATGTAGCCCAAAAGACGGCGTTGTGGTCTTTTACAAAGTTAGCCAAATTTAAGTATTTGCAAATATATTTATAGGTGTTCGTATACCCAGTTATTTTTTAAATTGCTCAACCTTTAAAAATGGAAAGTTTGTTGCTTGTACATATAAGTTGAACAATCCGGGAGCTTTCTGTCTTTTATTGCCTGCACTAAGAGGGGTGAAACTACGAATGAGCTACATAATAGGCTACATCCGGTTTTGGATTGATCAGCTGACAACTTATTAAAAACAAAAGCGGTTTCCCGCCGGAGCGCACAATGCATTGTGATTCCCGGGGTCAAGTTCCGCTCAGTATTCACGCGGGTAGACCTAAATAAGTCATCTAAATGATTTATACAGGCTCTAGCGTAGAATCGGAAAGATCAAGGACCCAAGTGACGTGTGCCTGAAGTTCGCCAGCCAAGAATCTGCTACTAGTTCCGGTCAAGATATACATGCAACAGAAGTTGTAAGAGCGGCGTGACTGGTCAAGCTGGGCGGCAGCGTTGCACTAGGGAAAATAAAAATGTTTCCGATCACTGTACATTTAATGGACATCATGCGCCGACAGGAGTCGAGGCCACGACCCGTTCTGCAAGATATTACCAGTGAACCACAAAGAATTCGAGGTTAGATTACATAATATGCACTGACACTAGAGTACTAGCGCTAGATGGTGAGCACTCTGCGCTTGACTATCGAGGGGCGTTTTAGGAATTTGGAGAATCTTACGGTTACGGTGACATAAATAGCCTGGCGCGGTGAAGGATCTCACCCGGTCAATTCATTCCTGAATAAGCAGGGCCGTTGCCATATTGTGCGGTCGCTATAATAAAACCGAGGGCATAATTGCAGTATCTGGGACCGTGAGTGTCGGATAAGATCAGGTTTGGCGTCGTGAGGGTCGGTTAGGGTAGGTTTAGGGTTAGTGTCGTCATCAGACAATGGCCAAAGATTCTGCATGGCCAAAGATTCTGCATTGTGCTTTGGTCCCCGATACTGAAATTACGCCAAACCGAGTACATTTACGTTTACTCAGTTTCGGTGGATGGGGAGTTTAAAGCCTCTGTTTTTAATTATGCGTTCCCGTTACGCTACACTTATTATCCATATAATAACCTAGAAACTCTAATATCTTTTCGTTCGTGGGTGGGTGGTATGGGGTGTGTGTTCGGTGCCTTAATTTATTTGACTATTAAATTGTTGGAAATAAATGCTGTTATACCTGTAGATGGAATAGTTGATAATTAATTTGTGGATGTTGTGCAATTTCTTGCAGCAGTTTATTCGGAGGGAAACGTTTCTCCGTTCGATTATTATTTTGCGTCTGCCGATGAACTCATTATCCAGGAACGAAGTCGAATTGATTCGCCTGGCTCAGCAGATTCATCGACGAGTTTCTGTTTCAGCGACGATAGTCCGGGTTGGTTTGGCATTTTGGAAATCAAAGATCTCTCTGTTTTAGTGACTTCTCTGTTCATGTTTGATTTGTTTCGATCTTTCATTGTTTTCAATGACTTGAGACCAAAATGTTGCAATACGTTGATATTCAGATACTAATTGGCGTGTTTAGTCTTGTTAGTTTTTGATGTCTTATGTGAATTGTGTAAATTGTCATGCTTGTTCACCAGAGTACTGTTTGGCAGCTGGTTATATGAAAGAATATACTTACTTAGTTGATATTTATTTCAAACTGGTGCAATAGTTAGTATAAATATATGGAAAAAATGACACGTTACATAGCAGTTACCAGTTCCAAAAATTGCCTTGGAAGTTGCAGTGTCAAATGAAAACTTGTTTGTGCTCATGTACACAAAGAGTCCATGGGACTTCTTTGGCAGAGAACAACTACAGAGAAGCTGACATTACAAAGCTGCTGAAAACTGTATTTGTTGTTGTCATTTTCGTATCATGTTGGACACATCTACGGAGATGGGTACTTACCGGTATTTATTTATTATTTACTGAGAATTTGATATAGCGCTCCTTCAAGGTTACTACTCAGGAGCGCTCCCAGTCCAACCCCGGTCGAATAAGACAGTCTTGAGAAGAGAAAGAAATGAAGTAGAAGTAGAAAGGCTAATAGGTATTTGACGAAGGATAACAGGGAGCTCATTCCAGGTCGCAGGGCCAGCCACGGAGAAAGCACGGCGCTGCCTGATTGCAGTCCGTGAGCGTGGAACAATAAGTTTCGGTAGTTCTGTGTTGGAATTTTGAGCGATTCCTTCGCTTGCAATTGCTTAACTACATGATCAATTGATGCTTGGTCAGTATTAGTTTTTTTTATAATTGTGCTTAGTAAATGCCTACTTAATATAATTTCTACTGCAGAGTAATTTCTGTCTTCTGCGGTATTTTCATCATTTCATGCTTGTCAACCTGGTTTGTTTTTTTTAGCCGAAAGTAGCGAATTCTTACAAATTACTCCAGAAAAGTCCGACTCGTTTCCTGGTTTAGTTCGAAAACGATTGTGTCTTTCATCCCCCGATCTCAGACGAGTGAAGAAATGCGCATTGAGTCCGAGCAAAGTGAGTTCAATTACTCATTGTAAGCCTATCACATTTATAATAATAATAATAATTACGACGATTTATATGGCGCAGTAACACAGCCATGTCATTACAAGGGCACCTTACAAAGCAGCTACACCAGATAAGCATTCCTTCAAGATATATCTTTTCAGAGGTGCTCCCAGCCCAGCTGTGGAAGATGTTAATCCAAATAGCCGAGGTGAAACTATCAGGCTTCTTTCATACTGATTTTCCTTGTTTTGACGCACTAAAGCTGACTCTCCTTTTTTGCTGCGCTATCCTCCTAAACTCTTGTCACATTCTTCATGTCCTGCTCCCTCCCTATAAGGTTACCATACAATACTCGACAAGACCATGTGACCTAACCCTACCTGTGGCATAAAATTTACTCTGTTTTTATTTGTTTATCATTTTTTTAAGAGACCTGTTGTGTTCTAACGGCAATTTATTTTTTTTCAGAGGAAAATTGGTGCAATAAAATCTTCTGTAAAGTTTACCGACGAGCTGAATGCCTTCAGCAAAGATCAACTGGTCTCAACCATAGAAAAGCTAGTCACAAATCACCCAGAGCTGGAGATGGTATGTTTCTGTAATTGTGCTTTTATGATGTTGTTATGACACTTGAGTTCCTTTCAAACTTCCTGCACATGCGGCTCTCTAAGTGATTTAAACAATTGCTT
Organism: Lumbricus rubellus; assembly: GCA_945859605.1. Lineage (NCBI taxonomy): Eukaryota > Metazoa > Annelida > Clitellata > Crassiclitellata > Lumbricidae > Lumbricus > Lumbricus rubellus. The sequence goes on from OX243817.1 coordinate 3,836,125, forward strand.
TAAAAGTACTTTAAATGCTGAATAGAATTAAGTGCAAAAGTAGATATATTCAGTATTATTATGGAAATTTATATGGTGCCCCTAGGGGTTACTACTCAAGAGTGCTCCCGGCCCAACCTTGGCTGAGAAGGACGGTTTTAAGGCTTTGATAATTTTTAACGGATCTGAGCAAACCCTAGCCATAAGGGATACAGACAGTGGAAGCACATTCCATGCCATGGGGGCAATAACAGAGAAAGCATGGTAATGTCTAAGAGCAGTTTGTGCTTGAAAAACTGAGGAGTTCACCCTGGGTGGAGGAATGTAAAGCATGATGCCCTTGTACAGTGTGTACACCCAAAGAAGTGAACTTTTCTGTATATAGCTTTTCAGGATTATTTGTTTTGACTCTGCTGAATCGTAAATCATCTCTTGAGTATTCCCTCCTCATCTTCAGATCATCTGTAAAGCCTTTTTATTGGTGACATTTAAATTCACTTTCAAAGCACTTGTCAGAACTAATTTGAGTGTTGTTCGGAGTAGCAATTCATGATCTGTCTGCAACTATTGTTTCCGGTTGTGCTTAAGGTGTTTATACTAAAGACACTGGACCCTTCTGGGCATTATAGCTGTTCATTATCACTGGAATTGGTTTTGGAGTGCCTCTGAGTAGGTGGCTTTGAAGGGTGTTATATAAGTCGTCTGAATGAATATCAATGAATGAATAAATGGATCTTTACCATGTAGCATAACTTTGCATTATAACATTACTTTTACAGAACATAACTATTTTAACATTACGTTTTCTTTGCAATGTTGCTATGAACTTACCATTAGTTTGACTTAACATTACTTATACTTGACATTCCTTTTACATAACATAGCTCTTACGTAACATTTCAGCTACACAACATTGCTATTGCATAAGTTGTATTGTGATCTGAGGTGACCATGTAGCTTCATTCCTTGAAAAGTAATTTTGATGCTGAAGTAGTTTTTTCATATATATTGAATTTCCTTTTTAGATGTTTTAATTTAAATAGTAATTAATCATTTGCGTACAGGATCCTTTTAAGATGTTTTTAATTTAGTAATTAATCATTTGCTTACAGGAATTACGCGAGTCTTTGAAGCTGCCCGACTTGAAACCTCTCGAAGACCGACTTGCCCACATCCTGCAAATCATTTACCGCTTGCTTCCATCGAGTCGTTGGGACACAGGTCGCGGGTCTTACTCGTTTCGGAAAGTCCGAACGAATCTGTTGTTGTTTAAGGTGACCATTATTTTAGAAAACACTTTCCTTCCTGACTCTAGTGTAATGCAACTAAGTTTAGCTTAGCAGACACTTTATGTAGTGACGTTTGGGGGAATTTTGAGCCACTTTGCGTCTGTCAGAATGTTCAGCTTTAAAGAAAAATAATTGATGTGGTGTGGTATTTTTTAAAATTTATTTATTATGTATCCATCAAAAGGTGATGGTGTGAATGCATATAAATAAGTAAGGAACTTTACACTGTTGTTGTAATTGAACATTTATATAGCGCCACTCTGAAAGCAAATGAATCTGCGCTACCTTACAGTAAGCCTTATACTATGATCTTCAATGTCATTAAGATCTATAATTAGTTGGCAAGACACAGAAAACCAGCAATCACTACTCGCAGTTGTGAAGCTTGACAAATGGATTTTCCCATCAACGGATTGCATTTTTGTTTGCCTCAGACAGACCTCTTTGGTAATATTTTCACACTAGGCTACTAGGCAGGAGCTTTCAGAAAGACCATGACAAATATCTATGAGGCACCATGCACGTTTGGGGCTGAAAAATCTACATGTTTTGTAGCTGTATAGTGTATATCTAGTTTTACAAATGTAGTTTTGTAGTAAAACTAGATTTGAAATTGTAATTCTGTAAAATTTTGTATTTTTGAAAATTTATGTAAATTGCTCTGTACGAGGTGCGTATAATTTGGTCTTTGTACTAGTGGTTTTTGACGTTCATGTAGTCACTTGTAACCAGTAGTGTCTTGGATGCTTGTTTCAGAAAAGCTGTACGGATCAGTTGCGAATTCTGGTTGCGTGCAAATACTGGGAGGCCATAGTCTACTATGTCTTGATGGCTTGGAAGTACGTAAGCAAACTGCCGAACTGGGAAGATAGTCAACACAACCAGATAAAAACGGGATGTTTCGTGTTACTCGCATCGTGCTGTTCCAACGCCGTGAAGAGGGTTGCGCTTAATCGCCAGGAACTGACCAAGATACGTAACATGTAAGTTTTATACTGGTTATTAGCATTTTTATTTTCCTTTCTTGTATTCAAAATAATTTTATGTTAAGCTGCTTTGAAGAAATCTGTTGTTGATACTGAATTTTTTTACAATAATTGTTTGGTGTTGATGCGGTCCAATTGTTGATATTGCATCTTTCTGGTTGAGAAACGATGTTGACCTTGAGAAGATGTTTGCGAATCTAAAATTAACTGTTACTCACTCCATGTATTCAGAGAAAATGAAATGTATGTGAAGTGCAATTGTATATCATTGATCGTTGTCACCAAAGATATGCATTTACTAAAAAAAACATGGCGTAGCTTATTGTAAAAGTTATAGTTAATCCAATTTAAGAAGGGGAAATCTTAAGTTTCATCAAATTGTAAAACATTAAAACAGACAAATTTTGAGTCTCTCTTAAGGTGACACTCTCCTCTTCAAGGGTGACAAGCTCTTGTTCAGGTAGCGGCTCTTAAATCACAGGCTTTTGATTTAAGACCTTGGCTGAATTTATATGCCAAGACCGTTGATCTGTTTTCAGGCTTCAACAATGCCAAAAGGTGAACAAGCTCATCAATCCAAGTCTGCGGTTTGTTGAACAACGACTACAGGAATTGCTATGACTCCCATCAGACCATATAGATTATAGTCAATGTGTCAGTCAGTCAGGACTTCAGTCAGTCTGTGGTGGATCAGGATCAGTCGGTCGAAAGACTTTTGCGAACTGCGAGATTAAACGGCCCAAACTAGACAATTTAAATTGGCAAAGGTTTCAAATGTGATGTTAGTACTAGTTTGTGTGCAGCATTCTTATTTATCGCAATACGGCCTCGCTTTCTGAGCATTAATATTTATCGTTATTTATTTCTTCACCGGTGGTGGCACCAGCTATAGAAAGTCAGTAGGTCGCATCATGGTCAAGGGAGTTATTCAGCGTTGGAGAAATTAAGAATAAAATAAAGAAGATGCTAAAAATTACCAACAAATTTTGAGAGGTTCTGAACTTGTGAGGTAGGCCAATGCTCAATAGTGACAGAGACAGGTCAAATGACCTGCCATGACCTACGCTGGTCCCACTGTTCTTCTTCCCTCAAAATCTGCTACTACTTTTATTTCATTAATCACCTAGACTCGGTTGTTAGTTTTATGATAGTTGTTTGCACTTTTAATTGGCGCATATAAACGTATAAATGTACGTTAGTGTTCAAAAGGTCTTTGTCTAGGATTGCCATTCGAATGAACAACAGTTGACTTTTGATTCCCAGGTTGAATGAGAATTGGATGAAAAGCATTTAAGGTTCAGTAGGGAATTACATAAGTGATGCCCCATACGGAAAATCTGAGTTGTTTGTACGAATACTTGAAAGCAGATGTAAAAGTAAATGGGCTGAGGGCTGCTAAGCAGCCTAAGCACTATGGCCAGCGCATAAAATATATGTATGTTGAGCACTCGAATTGATGTGAAATACAAGCGGGACTGCACTGTAATTTTGTGCTTCACACAATAGAATCCCACACAATGGCAAGTACACTAAGAATGCATACACATGTAATTGTTTTGGAATATTTTATGTAATACATTCTTGAAGTTACCTGTATATTAGAAATAATGTTTGGATTTTTTATGTTTCAATCAAATAAAAACCTTATTGAAAAGACTATTCTTTGTATTTTTTTTAAATTCTGGGGCCAGTCTTACATTACGTATGGACAAAATCGTATTTCACCCCCTCTCTCTCCCTGTGCGCACCCATGCGTAAAACGTCCAAATCCATGATCCCTCCTTGCATACGTAATATCCCCTGCCAACTGACAATACAGGTGTTGATAAAGAAATAGAGGTCATGAGCTGTACATTATTTCATGATGCCTTGAATGACATTTGCCCTTCACCTCCCCCTTCACAAATTTAATCTATTGCTGTCAAATCGAAATACATTCTTTTCCTTGCTGGATCCATCTATAGAGTGAAATTATTTTTTTAAATATAGAATTTAGGATTAACATTATTGTTTTTCAGAATGGTCCCTGGATTATAGACCAGGGCCATTCTGAAAAACTGGATAATTTATGAAATTTTCAGAAATTATCCAGTATATACAATTGTCCATGTATTCGCCAACGACGGTTAAAGCAAAGATATTAGTGTAATATCTTAAAGTATAAAGTATTTACCTTTTGACAAGTATTTCCCTTTTGACAACTTCGTTGAAAAAATTGGCAGTAGCCGTCGAGCCATTCGTCGTTCGGCTAATGGGGGAACGTCTGGTTCCTTCCCCCGCTGGCGCCTTAAATTGGTCAATTAAAAAATATTCTTATCTTAGTTACTGTGAGTTTGCTAAGAAGTCTAATAAAGAATAATCTTACTTCTTTAAATATACGGCTGTGGAATAATAAAAATTATATAATAGTCTATGGAGGAAATACATGGCACACAGATTATATTTTTACGGGTAAATCATGCCATATGACGTAAGTAAATGTATGACGTCAGATGTAAACTCTTAACACGTCATTAACTAATGAATAATCTTTGTGTTTATTTCGACTGCCTGTAATTTTTTCGGATTTCACAAATTCAAGAACATTCTGTCGTTTTTTAAGCATAAACCAACCATCGCGGTCAGTGAATAGAAGACATTATACTTATTCTTTTTATGTCGTAGTCTTTAGAATTGTTGTTACGATCAATGGCAAATATAGAATTTTTGCAAAATGGATCAAACATGGCGGTGGTCGAGGCCTATTGTATTGTATTTTATTCAGGCATATAAACCGCCTTTATTATGGTGGAATGCTCGATAGTGTAGACCTAGTGGTTAGCGTGCTGTTTTGGATCGAGAAGTCGGGTTTCAAATCCCCGCTTTTAATCCGACTCGACTCGACTATTAATTCTTCACGGCGAGAATTAGGCCTGCCGCCTACCGTGTGGGCTGAGAGGTTCAACCCCTAGTCTTTCTTAGGATTCCATTTATAGTAAGGTCTTCTATCACACCACAACTCCACTTAGGCTAATTGGATCCTACAGTCTGTTCCTCAGTTATTTTCTACGAAATTCTCATTCTGGTTCTTCATTTCAATTTTGATTTCAACTGACATCATTATTTATAGTGACGCGTAGAACTTCAAAGACATTCGGATGGCCGATTCAGCGCCGACCGAACCTGCTAAGCCGGCCGCACCTGCTAAGCCGCCCGCACCTGCTAAGTCGTCCGAACTTGCTAAGCCGGCCGAACCTCCTAGCGACAAAACATCACAACAGGGTGTAAGCGTCAAGAAGGAGCAGCAGCCGAGAGCGTCACCGGACGTTGCTGCTGAGAAGAAACCCGAGAAGAAACCAGCAAAGGCTGCTGGGACCCCCGGCGCACTTCCGACCGGAGTGTCGTTCTCCCCCGAGGGAAAGGGTCCCGCTGCCGTGGAACGTGGGGCGTCGACGAAGGAGGTGGAAGCCCGGAGGAAGTCCAGCTGGGGAACGTTCTCTCGAGTCGTCGCCTGCGCCATCGATTCCAGCGTCTGCGCCAGATATGCCTTCGAGTGTGAGCATGCCCCTCGATCTTCCCCTCTTCCGTTTTCCTTTGACTGAGCGCCTGAGAATATTGTGTGCTGAGGTTGATGTACGTGTGGCGCTGTGGAGAGCTCGAGATTAAGATCATGCTATTATACATTCATTATTTACAATTCATCGTGAGGAGAGACATTTAGAGACATTTACTAGATACATACATACATACATGCATTCTTACACACACGCACACATATTCATATATATATATATATATATTATATATTTTATATTAGCTAAACATTTGATTTTATTTGCTTCTTTAAATTATTACTGATTATTACCTTAAAGGTTAATTTATAACACTGTTTTATGTTGTGTCATGTATGTCCAATTGTAAACAGTATACTTCCTTACTTACTATATATAAGCTGTCATCTTGCTTCGTTGATTTGATTACTGATGACTTCCGTTTCAGGGTATCTAAATAACGTCTGGCAAAAGGATGACCTCATCGTCCTCATTCACATCCCTGAGTCACCGACTCTGTCTCCTGTTTCCCTCAAAGGTAAAAAATATTTATTGTTCATTATATATTTAGTCCACACGCATTGTCATGCTGAAAGTCTTTATATAATTATTTTGACTTTATTTGGTTTTTAGTAAACTTCCTATATAGCGAATTTATTAGGTTCCTATAACGACTTGTTAGGATCTTATAGCAAATGTATCAGGTTCCTATAGCATTGTTTTTATGTAGCGTTGTTTTCATTTTAGCCGGTTTTCACCCGCCTGTCGAAGAATGGAAGAAATCGCTCGACAAGATGAATACCAAGATGCGCAAACTGGAGGAAGAGTTCGAAGGAGAATGCATCAAGAGAAAGGCAAATTATGTTCAATTCTACTAATAGGCTAAGGATTGTTTTGAGTTATTAGTTGATGGTGGAGGTGGGGTAGGGGTGGGTGTTGAGGGACAACTGCTGAAGGCTGTCGTTGACAACAATTTACATGTTCTGCAAAGTTTTTTCCTCCCATATATTATAGGCTTATTTCATTGTCTTTATGACCTGCACCTCAGGCAACACTATTTTAAACTACCTGATAAAGATTTGACACTGACTATTATACCTAGGTTACTTTACAGATGATAACTTCTGGCTAACTGATTTGTATGTTTATTGTTCATTTCTAAATATTGTTCAAAATTAAAGTTTGTTTTTCTACTTGCCTGTAATGATCTAAGAACTCCTAATAAATTGTATAAGAACTCCTAATAAATAGTATCATAACTCCTAATAAATTGTATGCAATATTATACTAATTTCGTTTTCTGCACTTTGTTCTTCCAGCTGAAGTTTAAAATCCGAGGCGAATCTTTCAAGAATCCGGGCGAAGGTATCTGCGTAATAGCGGAGGACGAGCAGGCAGACTTGATCGTCATTGGTTGCCGCGGGGTGAGCGCCATGAAGCGAGCTCTCATTGGCAGCACTAGTGAGTTCGTCGTTCGCCATGCTGGCATTCCGTGCCTGGTCGTTCGTGCCAAAAAACTGCAATAGGCGGTACCACGTTTGATGTAAAAACAATATGTGCTTAGTGCTGAACTGTGTGCTTGGGGACCGGGTTATTCCTGGTTCAGAATTTTGCTTGGCGCTAAATTGCGCTTGGCACTAAATTGTTCTAGGCACTAAATTGTTCTTGGCACTAAATTGTTCTAGGCACTAAATTGTTCTTGGCACTAAATTGTTCTTGGCACTAAATTGTTCTCGGCACTAAATTGTTCTTTGTGATAATTTTTTGCCGACTGTTGAATTGTTCTTTTACATTGCTCTTGGTACTGTACGTAGACGGTGCTTGGTATTAAATTGCCATCGGTGCTTGGCCAATAACTTGTTCTTGACGCTAAACTGTAGCCGAATTGTATTGCATTTATGTTTGACTTTGCAAGTCAGTTATAGAAGAATGCGCCTTTGTATAGGCATTTAGATCACGACTCAGGCCTTATCTTTTTAAAATAATACTATGACTGCAATTTGATCTTTTTGTAATCTATAATAGGCTACCGTTTCCTCAGCTGAGCTATAGTTGCTCTACAGATCGTTTGTCTTTGTACTTGTTTACTATTATTATTATTTAGTTATTGCTATTATTATTTAGTTATTGCTATTATTAATATGGATCCAATAGACTGAAAGAGCATGAACATGAAATCATGATTTATTTTTTGTTCATTTGGTTGAAATGTCTTGAAAATGTACCATTTTCCAAGCCAATGCAAAAATAGGTGATGACCTTTCTTAGTTTAAATATATATGCTACTTTTTCTCTCTCACCTTTTCCCGCTGCATTGATTGAAAGCTTGTTGAAACCTAATGGGAGGAAACGTCCTGTGCACATGACTGAATGGGGGCCATGGCCGGATTGCCCCCCCCCCCCCCAGGCCCGGATCTACAGTTTTGGGGGCCCTGTGCTGATCGAATGACGGGGGCCCCTTACAATTCAATCAATCAATCAATTTTAAGAAGCCATGCAGACATACAATAACCCGAAACACAATTTGTTAAACTTTACAGCACACAAGAAGTAGATAGAACAATTCTCACGAACTCGATCACGACTCACGCATTGACATCATGGGCGGAGTTTGGTTTCCGTTCTTGGGGGGTGGGGGTAAAGACTTGGGGCTTATTTTGGGGTGGAAACTTAGTCCAGAGAGAGCGGCGCCGAATTTTTTTATCCTCGGCACAAAAAAGTGGATAACCTTTTGTTAGTCATCAGGTCGAAATCTCATAAAACCATGCTATTTTCTCCGCCCAAAAAGTTGATGACCTTTTTTAGTCATCAGTTCGAAATCTCATAAAACCATACTATTTTCTTCGCCAAAAAGTAACCTTTTTAGACATGAGATTGAAGTTTTGGTTAGTGAAACAAAACTTTCCCGCATATATTTTCGAGTCTGGGCCAGGGCCTTCTGAGGGTGGGGTTAAGCCCGAGAAGAGATACCATTTTCATAGCAAAAATATGACTCTGGACCTTCTTGGAGGCTTAACCCCATCCCCCTTTACCTCTGATAAACTCCGCCCACCGCCCATGGTTCGGCTTCCTTATATTGGTGGTTATCCACGTAACCCTGGGTCTTCTTCTCTAGCCTATATCATCGAAAATCCCTCGCATTTTCTTCACAAAAGTTATCAGTGACTCGTACAGTTTGAGAGGAATACATCAAAGTGACGTCATCATATACTATGACATTTTTAGGTTATGTATTTAGTCATACATGTAGCTATGATTGCTAATTTGCTATGCAGAATGCATTGCAATTTGCACTGTTTCTTTCCTGAATCCTCATTTTATTTATTTTTTACTTTTACATTTTGGGGGCCCCACCGAAACTTGGGGCCCTGTGCTGCAGCACAATCAGCACTGTAGTTAATCCGGGCCTGCCCCCCCCTCCACCGGATCCACCTCTGCCCCCAGGAACAACCTTTTACTTTCCACTTGAGTAAAATTTAAGAGCTCTGCTTTTTGCATGTAAAGTAAAGAGTTGTCCACTAGTCATAAGATTACCAGAAACCTAGAATTGTGAGTTTACTACCGGAATTTGTACTCAAAGACTAAAAACGGTCATCAGAAAAAGAGTTAAGAGAAAATATTGAGAAGAGTCAAAATCTCCCACTAGTCAGCAGTGGTTTGTCCTCACCCCACCCCCACCACCTCCAAAACCTGGATTCTTTTCCAAAGTATGGGGACTAGATTAGACACTGATAGGAGAGTAAGTCAGTTGTTTGAAGTAGCAGCGCCTTCATTTTCTTAGCCTTGGTGCATACATAGGCTTTGAACTCAGGTGACAGTATTATGAACCTTTGACTTTTTATTGACATTTGACACATGAAGTTGTGATACCCACGGGAGTCTATAAAGGTTGTCCGTAAGAGTTACTGTAGTCCGTAGTGGTCCTGGTCGGGTTACCATAATTATGACCCTTTCAGCCTTCAGGGGCAGGTCATGAGGTCTGGAGCGCAGAGAATAATAGCCTGTATGAACAATAAATGGAAACAGGCTCCGAAGTAGTATAGCTAGGCGATTGAAGTTGTAGGGATGGTCTCTTAGGGCAGAGTTCTAGAGTAGGCTCAATTTAGCGAAATGTGGCTTTAAAGACTTCATATCACCCTCCTCCTTTCTGAACACTCGAGACTGGCACTAGCCGCACTACTGTAACAGACAGTGGCTGGGGGCCATGCATACGCAGCTTTCGCGTTTTACGACGTTCTTATGAAGTTTAAGAGCGGGACCGACGAAATAGAGCGAAGAGAAGTAGGCCTAGCTGCATAAAGTCGCTCCGTTTTTAAAGTCGCCAGCCGGCCAGAACGCGGCTTGAATAGAAGCCGTCCTCAGTCCTGAGTGGGAAAACACCAAATTTTGTTTGCTTTACCCGGAAGAAAGCAATTTAATTGCTCGCATGTGAGGTGCAGTAGCCTATAGCTGGAACTCGAAGGCATGCGCTCAATAATATTATAGCCTAATAAGGTGCATGTGAAGCGTGAAGTTTGGACGAAGCGGGTAGAGGTGTCTTAGTAGTGAGGAGGTTAAGGTCCAAAAATGCAGTGCATTGTGCATCTTGTGGATAAAAGCAACAAATTTTTATAGCTTCAAGACAAACATATTTTAAAACTTTTCAGCTAGAGGCATCAAAAAATTCAGACGGGAACATACTTAAACAGAAGGTTGAAAGTATGCTAAAAATTCACATGGTCCAGAGTTGATATGCAGCTCTAAACTGCACTTGGATGCAGAATATGTGGTCTTTTGATAACATGAAACATTACTAATCTGATTTAAACATTACACAGTGTGTGACAATTGATACAGAACAAGTATACTATTAAAGTATGCTAAAAATTCACATTTCCAGAGCCAATACGCAACTCTTTATGTACATAGATGCAGAATATGTGGTCTTTTGACAACATGAAACATTACTAACCTAATTAAAACATTACACATATGCATACATGTGTGAGACAATTGATAGAGCACAAGTATACTATGAAAGTATCTAAAAATTCCCATTTTAAGAGACGATATGCAACTCTTTATGCACTTAGATGCAGAATATGTGATGTTTTGACAACAGGAAAGATTACTAACCTAATTAAAACATTACACATACTGTATGCATACATGTGTGGTACAGTTGTTATAGTGCCAGTATGCTGTGGAAGTATGCTAAATATTCAAAATTTAAGAGCCGACACACAACTCTTTATGCACTTATATGCAGAATATGTTGTCTTTTAACAACACGACACATTACTAATCTAATTCAAAAATTACAGATGAGCATACATATGTGGGACAATTTATATGGCTCCAGTATACTAGAAAAGTACGCTAAAACTGCACATTTCCGGAGCCAATATGCAACTCCATATTGCACTTCGATGCAGAATATGGTATTCTTTAAATAGAGAACAAGAAATATTACTAATCTGATTCAAAGAATACACATAATGCATACATGTGTGGGACAATTGATATAGCTCCTGTATACTAGGAAAGTATGCTAAAACTGCACATTTCCGGAGCCAATATGCAACTCCATATTGCACTTCGATGCAGAATATGGTATTCTTTAGAGAACAAGAAATATTACTAATCTGATTCAAAGAATACACATAATGCATACATGTGTGGGACAATTGATATAGCTCCAGTATACTAGGAAAGTATGCTAAAACTGCACATTTCCGGAGCCAATATGCAACTCCATATTGCACTTCGATGCAGAATATGGTATTCTTTAGAGAACAAGAAATATTACTAATCTGATTCAAAGAATACACATAATGCATACATGTGTGGGACAATTGATATAGCTCCTGTATACTAGGAAAGTATGCTAAAACTGCACATTTCCAGAACTGATATGCAACTCCATATTGCACTTCGATGCAGAATATGGTATTCTTTAGAGAACAAGAAATATTACTAATCTGATTCAAAGAATACACATAATGCATACATGTGTGGGACAATTGATATAGCTCCAGTATACTAGGAAAGTATGCTAAAACTGCACATTTCCAGAACTGATATGCAACTCCATATTGCACTTCGATGCAGAATATGTGGTCTTTTGACAACATGAACATTACAATTTCCGGTTGCAATATGGTCATGTGGGGTAGCACAATGTTTTGGACACCCATACAAAGGATTTCACAAGTACTTTCAGCAGATACCAAATTCGTTGTATTTCGTATGAGGAATAAAGCAGAGTTGCTGAAAAGTGTAATCAATCAACTTTATTGAAAACCACAACAAAGTAATACAAGCTCACAGTTTACAAATATGTGTGCAGGTTGTCAATAGGTAAATGTCAAAACATTTCTTGTCAAACCTATTTTTGTCAAGCTTGCTGAGACATTATACCTGCAGTAGGCTATAATAAAATCTGAGATAATTTTTGAGTGGTTTAATTTAGCTGCAGCTAGAGTATCAAATGTGTAATTTATTTGTCTGGCTGACAGGAACTGTTGTTGCAGTTAGCCAAAAACCTTTCATTTCCATGAGCTGACCAAATGGGTATGTGGGACACCTGATAAATAAGTCAAACACATGTCATTGGAGAAATTGAGGAAAAACCTTTTTATTGACACCAAACTTTAAGTGCCAGTGGCCCAGTACGTAATCCTTAAAGCAGCGAATTTTTTGTAGAACAGCTTGCAGGAATTGGTAAGAGAGGCAGTTGTCACCAAGGATTTGTGACACAATATTTTCTCTGCTGGAAGCAACAGCCAGAACAACATCGGTATCAATGGTCTCGAGCAAGACACACATGGCTGTGATTCCCAGCTTGAAGTAAAGCCCTACATTCATGATTTAATAGCTTTACTAGATCCCTCTCTCTGATCGTATACAATTCCAGGGCTGTTTAACCTGTCTTAAGAAATTTTTAGAACTGCACAACCCCTTCTTTCCTTTCCCATCCTCCATGGTAAATTACTTCCAATCGGAGGACAATGACCTTTTTTGCTAGTTTTAATTGTAACAGAAGTGCTTCTACAACTGCACAAATCCATTTAGAATTGCACATCTTGTGTACAACTGCACGTTCAAAAATTCCCTGTAGAATTCAAAGTACTTGTTTTTATGTCTCAATTGGGTCTTTCTTCTATTAGCATCTCTGTGATCTGATGCTTCGTCTCCTCTCTGCCACATGACTGCGTCCTCTAATACTCTGATCGGCTTGTTTCTCATGTCTGCCTTGGCTCAATCCAGTTGCTTTGACTGCAAAGGTGCCTCTCTATGGAATGGAATTCCACCATCAGTTCGCTCCACCTTTCTCTCTGGTAATCTTTCCTCATCTCAAATCTGCTTTTTCTCTCAGGGTCCATCACACTGGTAGAGAGTAGCGCTATAATGGTCATATGCAAAACAATAATGTCATCAATACAGCCAATGTTTAAGGAAAACATTTTTATCAGAAGAAATGACGTTCATAGGAAGAATTATCTTCATCAATCAATTTTTTTAATCAAGTTCTTTTCATCCATCTAAATTCCCTTTAAGGCAAAAAACTTCATCGATCTAGCAAAGATTTAGTTTTTGACTTCAACTTTAACCTGCCAGCTTAACATAATTTAGCACCATAAACTACGGTTTTACCAATTCTTGTCAATGACAACTGAATTAGCTGGACACTGCAGTTTCTCATGTGCTTTATTCTGGCACACACAAACACACAGGGTAATCTATTGCTTCAAAGTTCTAAAAATTATTCATCGTTGAGTGGATTGTAGCGTTGGATGCAGACAAGTAGGATTGACAAAAAATTTGTCGCTAAACAGAAGTTGGACTGATGAAAAATGTTTGCTTAAATAGAAGTGAGATCGATGAAAGAAATTCTTACTTAAATGAACGCTGGATTGATGAACAACATATTTCATTTAAATATAGAGTGACAAGAAATAGTTGTTGTTGCTCAAATTAGAAGCAACACTGATTAAATAAATTCTTGCCTTAATGGAACTTATGGAAGCAAGATTGATGAAAAGGGTAATCGTGCAGACAATGGCCCTGTTTCTGTAAGGCTGTAAGCAGTATAGCCACCAGTGTTATTTTCATTAACGATAAGTGAAATTAGAACTGAAAATATTGATTTCCGTTAAGTATAACTATAACTGTAACTGAAATTATTTTAAGAACGAAAACTGAAATAGAACGGAAATTGAGCACACCGAACTGAAATTAGAATAAAAACGAAAATTAATTCTCGAACTGAAATTAATGAAAAAATGAAAATTTTAGTTGACAGTTTTTCCGATGCAGCTGTGTTTGTTTAAAGGACGCACATACTTTCTGACTCTTACAACTTTTGTATCTTTTGCCTAGCATGTGCTTTATTACGGTTAGTTTAAATGCAATTTTTCATTTGGACTTTCCCTGTAAGTTTATAATTTTCAACTTCGCGACAAGACTGGAAATCACTTGGCTAAATGACGAAAATAATGTATTGGACTTTTTAAGTAGGTTTGCTGCGAGGAAATAGACAAAATAAATGTGCTTAGGCCTATCCATGCAAGGCTTCGAGGGTCTAGCCTACCCTAAAACGGATGACTGTGGAACTACATAATTTATTATGATAACATTTTTACATTTTACATCTGCGCACACAGAATACTAAGAAATATATCAAGAAACGGACCAGGCAAAATCATGGGTGGCTGAAAAAATTTCATGCGACTTGGCCTAATCCGAGTCAGCGACTTCACCACGGAGAAAGCATGAGTGCTCCAGAAAGACGCAAGCAAAAGAACTGATTTGAGAACTGAAATTATTTCGAAAACTGAATTAGAAGTATAACTGAAATTTTTTGAAGAACTGGAACTGAATTAGAATTGAAATTGAGACCATCCGAACTGAAATAGAAGTAAAACGGAAATTATTTCCTGAAGTAAAATATCACTGATAGCCACCGATGAAATTGCTAAAATAGAGTGCTGTGACCTATCAGCCCTATCCTGAGATGGAATGCACTCAGTAAGTATGTAATCAACACAACAAATTAACACAATTTCTAAGTATGCAAATAGGACAAATACTGTCCATCGGCATATAGGCCTACAGTCATGGACAGTATCTAATGACAACACTAATACTAGCCCAAACCAAACATCATGACGCCTAACCTGATCCTAACCGAAACTCACGAATGCTCAACCAGACCCAAGGCATCAAAGAGGTGCTTAAAAGCGTCCAATCAGTTTAGAAGCGCAGGTCACTTCACTTTCTATTTAGTATTTACTGAATATTATTTACTTAATATTTTCATTTATAATTATTAACTTAACCATTTTACTTGGGATCTCCCGTTGATTACTTACTGAGAGCACTGCATCATGGGATGCGTCTGATAAGTCACAGCGGTCTATTTTATCGATTTCTTGGGCGGCCATACCGCTTACATTGACAGAAGCATAGTCTGCAAAATTACCATGAAAAGGATTCATGCCAAAGCAGATGGGTAAAGGTATATGGATGTTGACCGCGTACGAACGCTACAATTTTTATAGATTCAGGTAGCTAAGACCGTAAGTATCCAAACGCACCTATTCCCGTTATCCGGAAACGTTCCGAAGATTTTATATTAATTTTCTAAAATGTATAGGAAATCCCATGTTAAAATTAGCGGCCCACGCTAATCCGCCATATTTACACACAATTTTAACGTCGTGTGTTTCCATGACGTCACGTCATTTTTAGATGTAGGACTGAGGGGAAACACTAATGCTGCAATAGGCGAATAATTTAGAACGCTAAAGCGATAAATCACCTGCACACTGCGTTCAATTAACTGGCAAGTACTGATCAGACGGCCGAGTCGATTAAAAGCACTGCTTAGACATCGCTACATTATTCAAATTCTAACCTTCCAAACACAAATGATCAAATGCATGCAAATTTACATAATCCTTGTTTAAAATATTAATGTTTGTGTGCACAATACAAGCTAAAAACAACTTTAATTAAATTTGTAATTCCCAAACATCGCTCACGACACTAAGTGTACAAGCCAAGCTCTCGCACAAGGTTGGCCCTGTAGAGCGAAAATAGCCCAATTAATTAGCCCAAATGGTCGATCTAACAGAAAAATTAACCGAATTTTCCACACATTTCACTAATTTTTTTAGTTATGTTCCGGATCGAATTTTTTGATGCCTCTAGCTGAAAAGTCTTAAAATATGTTTTTCTTCAATACAAAAAAGTTTGTTGCTTTTATCCACAGTTTGCACAATGCAAGAGCTTAACGTCCTCACTATAGGGCGCTGGGAGGGCACGTGTTTACATCGTGGGTTAGCGCGGTTGGGTCCGACGGAACGGCAAAGACTTCAAGGCACTTGAATTAAGACAGTGGCCGGGCATTTGCAGTCTTCGAATGCGAGACCGTTTGAAGACTCCGACTTGAAATCAGGATGAAGACGGAGAAGGTTTTGGACACAACGACCTGGTAAGAATTTTACATTGTTTTTCGGCACAAATAATTATCTTTGTATCATGCACGGTGACTTTGGGAAAGTCACAAGCGTGTTGCTCACTTTTCGTTCATTGTGTGAAATTAAATTTGGACAGGCCAATGTCAGAAATGCACGATTATGTGTGTCAACGTGCATGACTGCCTGCCAATGAGAACATGTAAAAGCCATATCTTTGAGGCGTGTAGTTTTGTTAGAGCAGGCCAGCAGGGCTTATAAATGTATGAAAATGTAAGTTGTGACTGTACCAAGTTCACAGTTCACTTAGTAGGGAAATTGGAATTTAACCCTTTGCTGGCTGAGGGTACAGGAATTCCCATACTATTTACTACACTTTGGTCTGTAGCCTAATGGTTAAAAAATGTGCTGAGAGATGGCAAGCTGAGGATGAAAATGCCATTGCTTCATGAGACCAGATGAATTAGATTTATGAAATGAGGTTATACAAGAATTACTTGTTATTTGATTAATTATTTCATGTTGATTTGTGACAATTGTGTTCTTGATATATGATTCAGCCATGATGATCATGATGGGAACAATGGACCAATTGTTTCAGTTGTTTTGAAGGAAGGTTGGCTGAGCAAACGAGGTAAACAGTTGCATTTCTCAATGATCAATTCTCATGTGCATTATGTCATTTGCCATGTAAGGATAAGTTGCTCATTATTGTAATCCTAGTTTCATTTATTTTAAATAAAAAATATTGTCTAGTGTCGAGAGGTAAGCAGTTTCCCTGCATTTCTCATGTGTATTTCATCTACCATGTAAGGATAGGTTGCTTATTATTGTAATCCAGGTTTCGTTTATTTAAAAAATAATAATTTAAGGGCTTGGAGCAATAACAAGGTATGTCGACATACCTATGTCTTGCGAAACAGTATGCCAGCGTGTCCGGAAGACAGTAATCTATCTACCCTGTGAATTTTGCACAGATCTGAATATATTTGAGCGTCATTTCGCAAAACAAAGTTATGTCGACATAATATGTTATTGTTCTCCGGCAGATTTCGTCCATATCTCTACTGCAATATCCCGGTATGACGACATACATGGTCTTGCTTCTTTTCAAATGTTCTATTAAAGCCAATGCAATAATGAGGTTTGTTGACATAACTTATCATTTGCATGCTAAATCATGCACAATTCTCGTCTGTGTAATAGAAACAGTTTGGTGCAATAACAAGGTATGTCGACTTACCGGTATACCATATAATATGTGTGGTATCGCAGATGCTAGAAAACACTTTGTCGACATAACCTGTTATTGCACCAGAAATGATACTGATGACTGAGTGTTCGCGATGCAATAACCAGCTATGAAGCAAAATGTGAAAATAATAATAATAATTTCATCTTTCGCATTGAAACATTTAAAAATTGTGTTAAAGACAATTTTAAGGTACATAAAGCTCAAAACAGCTTGTTGATATGTCGTCAAGTGGCTTAGATACAGCAGTTTGAAGTGGTAAATCTTTGAAGTCGATTTCCCAACATTCATGATTTTCGACATACCTTGTTATTGCTCCAAGCCCTTCAATTATTGTTGAGAGTCCACAAGTCTTTAACAATATTGAATGGCCTCCCTGATGCGTTTTTTTGTGGGTGCTGAGAAATTTTCCACAATATTGCATTACATTAGGCCTACATTTACTGTGCATAAACATGTTATTTGCAACATGTTTATGTGCAGTAAATGTAGGCCTAATGTAAGAAGAAACCAGACCACCTCGTATTTGTGCAATGAAAAGCTGCCATAACAGCATGCCCACGTGAAGCCATTGTAGGGCCAATATTCTCATAATGGTCTTAGTCTAGTGCCCATAATATTATGGTCCCCATTTAGTGCTCATAATGGACCCCATCTATTGCCCATATGGACCCTGTATAGTGCCCATATAAATAAAGAAAAGATTATTATTATTTATTTTATATGGACCCCATCACCATTAAGTGCCCTGTGGACTTGTCCTGTGCCCATATGGGACCCATGTATTGCTTTTGGCAATGCTGACAGCAGTGGCAGGATGTCGGACTTGCCATTAATTCGTCTGTCTGTCTGGCTGTCTGTCTGAACTCCATGGATCTTGAGCTTGCACCAGTAATGATCTTACCTCCCTTTCAATTTTATTTTGACTAAGCACCTTTAATTAACTGCAACTTAACTCTTTTGGAGGATGTCGAAATCCTGCGATTGCAATACAATTTCGATAAGCATGAGCAATTGAGCATGACAGGTTTTTACCCAACAAAACAGAGGTGAACCGCATATCATGATAATTATAAAGTAATTAGTAATTAAAAAAATTTTCTCGAAGGTCAACGCATGCCAATCTGGAAGATGGAGGAATATTTCGTGTTGACGGAGAACGGAAGCTTCTTTTCATTTTCATCGAAACCGGAGTCTTGTTTGCGCTGTGCCAAGCCAAAGCAAGCCTACATCATGCGAGGTAGGCTAGAGTAAGACTTTTCCTTTTTCTCGCTCACACTATCTCGAGATACCATGCTGTGATTTATTCGCTTGAAAAGGGTCTTATCACTTGAATGCTGTAGCAAATGGATTCCGATCCAGAGTTCTTGGTCCATGCTATGTACTTAGGCTACTCTTTCTAGCATGACGACTGCTGGCTAGGCACCTCAATTCACATTTCTCTGTGATCACTATTAAATTGTTAATAATAAAATAATAATAATAAATACTGAATTATAAATTATAAATAATGGTAATACATGTAAGTAATAAATAGTAACAAATAATAATAAATAATATTAATTTATTATAAATAATAGTAACAGATGATAATAAATAATAATAAAAAATAATAGCTGGTTTAATTGATAATAAATAATAGTAGTAATAAGGGTAATAAATAATAATTTCGACTCTTGACAATTCTTTTTATTTCTCTCGGGGTTCGAGGTTCCTCAATAAAAAGAAATATAATAGTAATAGTAATATTAATTGTCTATGTTTGTTTACATTCGCTTGACTTGCATGATTTTTCTGTTACTTTTCATTAAGCCATTCCATGTCTTGGGATTTTCACTGGCTTTGACTACTACAAAACGATACAGAAAAGTTTCGCAGAGCAAAACCTTGAAAGCAACGACAAGGAAAGCCGGTCGCATTCATTCTCTGA
Organism: Lumbricus rubellus; assembly: GCA_945859605.1. NCBI lineage: Eukaryota > Metazoa > Annelida > Clitellata > Crassiclitellata > Lumbricidae > Lumbricus > Lumbricus rubellus. Next base: position 3,855,551 of record OX243817.1, read on the forward strand.
ATTTCTAAACCAACCATCAAACGGGATATCGGTGCGAGTTAAAAGACACACATTCTGCATTCGTCTGTTGAAGAATGGGGAATTCGTTGAACGGACTTACGAGACCAATTCTGCGGAAGACAGGTTTCTGAAACTTCCTCATTGCTGAACGATGATGATAAATTTTAGAAGAATTTCTTCTTCCTTCGTAGCTGGTTTTTTGACGACGCAGTGTGGGGTATTGCTTTGCTGTGTTGCCAGTGCTCACTGGTTTGGTGTTGTCTCCTTGACTGTGCTCTGGTAGGGCTGTTTTTGAAGGAATTTTTATAACTGCACAACCCCTTCTTTTCCTTCCCATCCTCCGTGGTAAATTACTTCCAATCAGACTACATTGACCAATTTTGGCCATTTTTTGCTAGTTTTAACTGTACAGAAGTGCTTTTACAACTGCACAAATCCACTTAGAACTGCACATTTTGTGTACAACTGCACATTAAAAAAGGCCCTGTGCTCCGGCCTATCTGTGTGAGCTCTGCTGACCAGTACCTGTTGTCCTGGCTTACATCCTGATACAGTAATCACGCAGATGGCTCTGTGGAGTGACTTGCAAGCCAACAAACAAGTTCGATGTCAGGGCATAGCCAGGAGAAAATCTTTTAGAGGTTTTCACTTTGTTTGATTTCTTCTGGTCATGGAGTTGGTTTTAAGAATTCAAAATAATCAACTTCATTCTGCTTTAGAATTCGCATCTCTTCTTAGATTCCATGAGTGAACCAATCATTTATAGATTAACTTTCTACGATGCAGTGCTTTAAACAGTTTGGCAACGGTATGGCGATACGGTTGTGATGGGCTTTCGTAAGAATTCTCAGAGATTTGTTTCTGTAACGCTTGTAACGCTGATGTTTTGTTGTAGAGAGGAGTGGATAAGAGCTTTCAGTGAAGTGAAGAGGTTGTTGTCCATGAAACAGAAGGTGACCTCTTCATATTTTGACTGATTTTAATGAGCATTTTTTGATTTAGCTGGTAGTAAAGTGTTGAGTATATTCATTCATTCGTTCATTCATTCATTCATTCTATGGACTTATATGTTCCCTATGGTAGTACTTTTTCAAGAAACCTACTCATTTAGTCTGGCTTTCCTTAAGAATACACCTCAACAATGAAGCATCAAGCTTTGTTTATAAATGCTTCAGCACAATGAGTTTGTTGTATGCTCTGTTTTTCTCCTTTCAGACACTGAACGATTTCGAATTGCTCAGTGTTCTTGGTCAGGGCTTCTTTGGAAAGGTCATCCTTTGTCGAGAGAGGTCGTCTGGTCATGCGTACGCCATGAAACTCATAAGGAAATCGAAGGTCGCTGGATTCGTAAGTAACATCATTTCAGATCTCTTCGTGGGATTTGAACCTTTGCTTGGACTTGGATTCACTCGTGAACTGCGCGATACTTGCGTGAGACTACGATTATGTGGCAAGAAAGGCAGTTTCATCCTCTTTTGTTTTTTATAATTACGGTAGTTGGTACATGGAAACTTCAGTTGACCAATAACCAGTATTTTTCAAATGGTCTATGAAGCCTGATTGTCAACAAGGAAATTATCAGAATTTCAGAACTTTTCATAGGTTATAGCCCTGCATTTTCCAAGTTCCCCTCCCTGTATCACACTGTAGCAGTGTAGCTATACATATCTCGCGAAGTTGCCTCCTTGTATTTAAGTCCAACTACACCTTGCAGATTCGTTAGAGACCTCGCGTTGATCCAGGATCTCCTCCATGAGATGGTTACCAAGATGCAAACCTTGAGCAAGTCCTTTACTCACATTTGATCAGCTCGTTAGGTACTGGTGCTTAATATATTTTGTAATAATTAATAGTCGTCAAAACTAAAAGTAGAGCTGTGTGATCACATCTTCTGAGTTCTACAGAGGACAATGGTAGGTATATGCTTCTCTTGCGTTTAAACGAATGGCACATTTTCTAGAAGACGACTTGTTTGTCCTGAAGTGGAGCGTTTGTTTGTTTTGCAGAAGGAACTCAAGCGCACTTTGGCAGAGAAGCACTTCCTTCAGAAGTTGTCTCATCCATTCCTAATCGTGGGTCGAAGTTTTTTCAATATGCTTTTGCTTTTATGCTGCCTTATATATATATCCTGAGGTTACCTCTGTGACATTATTATGCATTGTGGGACACGGTGGTGTAGTGGGTATGTTCGTTGCTTTGCAGCCAAAGGGTTCCAGGTTTGAATCCACCTCAAACCGCCACGTAGGGATCTTGAGCAAGTCCTTCACCCGCGATAGCTCAGTGCTTCGGCGTGAAACTCCAATTCAGTGTCGACGCTGTAGTCGGGAGCGCTTCTGAGTAGTATCTTGAAGTGGCGCTATAACAAGTGCTCATACATAACCCGTCATATATGACTTTTATCTGTATTTTTCCGTGCAGCGCATGAAATTCAGCTTCCAAACGACGGACAATCTGTGTTTCGTGACTGAATATCTCGGTGGTGGTGAACTCTATCGTCTCGTTCACACTGTCGGTCATCTCACCGAGAACAATACTCGCTTCTACTCATCTGAAGTCATCGAAGCCATTGGATTTCTGCACCAATGTAACGTCATCTATCGAGATCTCAAGGTATTTGTTATCAGGGCTTTTATTAATGTGCAGTTGTACACAAAATGTGCAGTTCTAAATGGATTTGTGCAGTTGTAGAAGCACTAGTTGAAAAAGGCCATTTTCCTCCGATTGGGAGTAATTTACCATGGAGGATGGGAAGGGAAAGGAGTTGTGCAGTTCTAAAAATTCCTTAAAAACAGCCCTGTTTGCTATTGTTTGTCTGAAAAACGCCAGAGTATTACGTCGGCTAGATATTTTGAGGCAAGACCCCATTGTGCTTTGGAAACCAATTCAAGGATTTCGATACAAATATGCCACTGTAAAACGGTATACCGGTACCCTGATAAATTCACTGGAATAGCTAGAGACTGGGTTTAAAGTATTGTGGATTGAGTATTCATTAATTTTAGTTATTGGAAATCAGTCTCGGTGGAGGCATGATTTTGTAAATATATTTCACATTATGAAGGTTAATCAATTCGATGATTAATTACTAAATTAATTATCGTTTACGATGTTTCAGTTGGAGAATCTCCTCATCGATCGGGAGGGTCACATACGACTCGTTGACCTCGGACTTTGCAAGGATTTAGAGTCAAGCTCGCAGAAGACGAGAACCTTTTGTGGAACACGAGAATGCATGGCACCAGAGGTTTGTACAAGTTTCTTACATCTTAAAATTAACGTTGCAATTATCTCATGGGATTTAAAAAGCAGAGATAAAATTTTAGGGTTCGCCCCCCCCTCCGCCTGCCAAGGTACATGACATATTGTGATCCATCATCCCTCAGGATTTCGAAAATTGGAGAGCATTGTTCTGGAATGGCTAATCTTTCACAGTCTTACAGATGGTTACGTTGGTGGAAAAGTTGTTGTATACGGCGATGGCATCGAAGCACGAATAGCGAAACGCTGGAAGTGGAAGTTGGCCTCTCCGTCCGAGTCCTTCGCTACCATAATGGCCTTCCTTTTGAGCTACGCCTTCACCCTGGGACTCTACCAGGATCGTTCCTTACTAAACTTAAAACTGTTCTTTTTAGGCGCGCTGGAGTCAGGAGCGCCTCTGAGTTGTTTTTTTTACTTGAAGGAGCGCTACATAAATGTCAGAATGAATGAATAACCATTACAATTGTTATACTTACTTACATCCTTCATTACCGATGTTTTGTTCCAGATGCTCGATTACGATCTCTACGGCTTCTCGGTGGACTGGTGGGGCGTAGGGATCATCATGTACGAAATGCTTTGTGGTCGTCTTCCGTTCTCTGACTCTTCGATCCAAGGACTTCTGTCTCTGCTCAAGAACGAAGACGTCACGTTCGACCGCATCCTTGGAAGCGATGCTACGGATCTTGTTCGGTCGCTGCTTGTAAAGGATCCGCAGTTCCGACTCGGTTGCTGTGGGTCAGACGTCCGGGAGGTTCAGCTCCATCCGTTCTTCAAGGACATCAGTTGGGAAGATGTTGTCGCCAGAAAGGTCATTTGTTTCGTAAAGTGGCGCTATATAAATGAGCAATTGAAAAACAATTTCTTTTTTCGTCCACATTTTAGTCTATTGATTATCGTGCCAACTGGGAACTTGTAGCTCTCACTGTCTTTCATGATCATTGTAATACATTGAAGTAGTAATTGGTGATTAAAACTAGAAATTAAATCAGAAGTTGATTATTCAACTACATTATTAATTCAAGATTGTTACCAGGCTCCTGGAAGATTTTGTAAATCTGGAAGTGACTGAAGTTTTAGCATAAAACGAATCAACTAATACTTTATCCTGGTGAAATTCCCTCATAAGATATTTGTCAGCTATATCTGTGGGGCGTGGTGGTGTATTGGGCATGTTCATTGCCTTGCAGCCAGAGAGTTACAGGTTCGAATTCACCTCAAGCTGCCTTGTACGAACCTTGGGCAAGTCCTTCATTCACAATTGCTCAGTGCTTCGGCATGAAACTCCGCACTGTAGTTGGGAGTGCTTCTGAGTTGAAATTTTGAAGGTGCGCTATAACAAGTGCACACTGAACTATAATGTTTTGACAACTAGAGTAATTAACATGAAAGTAAACTGGGAATTTCTTGTTATTTTATTTAGCTGAAGCCACCGTTTGTACCCGAGCTTTCCTCTGACATCGATACCCGATACTTCGATGACCAGTTCACTGCTGCCCCTGTCGAACCCTCATTGTTTGACACCCCCGATGAAAACCTCACCTCACTCGAGCGAAACAAATTCGAACGGATTTCCGATTACTGTGAAGAGTCTGGTGGCTGTGCGGCCTCCTGGCGAGGAGGAAGGAAATCTCAAGCCTAGTCAACGATACATCTATCAAGCACTACAGATTGCTAATTTTACGCTGGTTGTTGGCTGGTTGTTGTTTTGGTTTTTTATTTAAGTCGACGTTAGAACATTTTAAAGATTACTCAAGAATTTTGTGGTGTGTTTTATTATTGATACATGTTTTTATCATTATGTCCGTGATTCTGTTAATTTGTGGGTTCGATGCCAGGATGTACCATTCTCCTGGAAGATTGTAAATCTGGGAATTGTAAGTTTTACTGGTAACACTGAGTAGGCCTAAGTGTTGCTACTGTTGCCAGATGCTGTGAAATAGTGCTTGGGAGTTTTCGAGTGGATTAGAAAATGGTGAACGATTATCAATGTCGAAAGGTGTAATGTTGCTGGGAATGGAGCCTAGTTTGTGCAATGGAAATTGGTGGGAGACTGGTCTGTCCTCTGTCTGACCCTGGTTCGAATCCTGCAACTTTTAAAACTGATGATTGATTTTTAATGGGATGGTTTAGAACCCATAAGCAAATATTGTTAAGCTGTTTTACTTCACCGAAAAGTCTTTCAACATTGTGATCAATTTTAGGCTGAATTGCAACGACTGCATTAATTTATTCAAGATTTTAGTCTATTGCCAAGTTTTTTAGCAGCTTCTATTTCACACGATGTGAATTGTAAGCGGTTTTAAGGGCTGTGGAACGGAACCGCAGCTAAGTTTAAAAGATGTTTTTGTCAGAACACGATATTAATCGTTAGCTGAATAGCTTTGAGTGAGGTATCCTAGCTGTGAATTCAAAATGATAGAGCAGTGGTCAGAAATTGAGATGGTTGGCCAAACAGCCTTGTAGGTCAGAGCTGAGAAATTGGATGGCCGTGTTTATAAATTTCAGCGTAAACTTTTCACAATACATGTAAATGTACTGACGACTTTTTGGGGATCAAGCTTAGAGGACTGATTTGGTAGAGCACTTAAATGAAGAGTTGTATGGTTTCACTTTCATCCCTTGTAAAGGCTGAAATGCAGTTGCTTAGCAATGTTTGTTTTGTTTAGAGATGCCAAAATAGGTAAAAATGTATAAAATGTTGACCTTTTGTAAATCTGAATACTGAATAGTGTTGTGTACATAAATTTTCACATTTGCAATTTGAGTACTTGCAGTGGTAAAAGTGTTAAAAAAAGAAGTGCCTGGACGCCCCTTGCTTCTCCAAAAGAAGTGTGCTGGCCAAATAAGTGGCAGGACGGCATAGAGATTTGAAAATAAGTGCCTGGACGCCGTCCATGACCGTCCTGCCACACTTTAAGCCCTGAGTACTGGTAAACCTTTGCATTACTATATTCTTGCGTTGTTGAAAAAGGAAATGAGTAGAAATCGAATAAGATTTTTGCTTCGCAGTGAGAAGCAGAATATGGAATATTGTAAGTGTAAAGTGCATTGGATATACTTATAACACTATACATGTAGGTAGTCTGTTGAGCCAGGCTCGTCTCAAATTGCAGTCTCAATTGCATCTATTGGCCACTATCTTCACTCTGTGATTTCAGAACAGCCTTGCATAGATTCTAACATCCATGTGACAATAAAATTGTAAATTTTAAAGTTTGTCAATTCTTGAAATTTTTATGTGTGTATTAAGGTTCATTCTCATGTTACATACACAAAAATTCGTATTCTCATGCAACCCTTCCTGTGCTGCACCACGTTCACAGGAATTACACAGGAATTGTACATTTTCATAATTTCTTTTCCGTGTATTAATTCTCGCCCCAATTTTATAGATCTACCTTGGAAATTTAAAAATTCCCTGGTTGCTGTCTTTTGTTGGAGAAATTCTCCAATTCACTGTCAGATCTTAAAATCATTTCCAGACGAGATGGTCGATTAAAATCTGGAATAATGCTTCTCTCTCTCGTCAGTTTTTCTTGACTTTAAAGTTAGGTTATGAATTTCCCGTCTTCTGCGAATCCTGTTTCATTGTGTTGATGAGATCCTGATGAATGAGAAAGATGAATCGGAGACAGGTTATCTGGAAAAAATCACAAAAACAATTTTTTTAGACTTTTAATATCTATATATCGATGGGAATTTATATGTGACCCGCTATATGAAAAGGTACCATAAGTCGGGTTTGGAGTTATTATGCCTTCACTAACCAGCTAAGTGAGCTGAACATTTTGCTGAAAACCAGATCAAAATTGGATGATAAATGACCGACTTATAATGATGTTCATGAAAAAGTTGCCACTTATTTCCATCGATGAGTATCGTGGGGTCTTGCACACTGGGAGCGCTTCTGAGCGATTTATCCTACAAGAGGTTCATAACAAATTCTCAGTGTTGTCTATTATTATTATCAGTGTTATTAACTTAAAACGTCCTTTTCACCTGCGGCTAAAAATACCAAGATTTCAAATTTGATTATATAAAAAAAAAAATTTCCCCCACGTCTTTATGCGCGATTTCTCGCGAAACTGTATGCCGACTTATGGTACCTTATCATATAGCGGGACACATATAATGCCCCTTCACGATAACTATTCAGAGCTGTTCCCGACTCAGAGGAAAGTCTTGAGTAGTTTATAAAAGTGCTGGACAAGTCTTGAGTAGTTTATAAAAGTGCTGGACAAGTCTTGAGTAGTTTATAAAAGTGCTGGACAAGTCTTGAGTAGTTTATAAAAGTGCTGGACAAGTAAAAAGTGTGTTGTGCGAACATGCCTCCGAATGCTATTATTATCATCATCATTATTATTATCATTTATTATTATTATTATTGTCATCATCATCAACATCATCATTATTATCATTTATTATTATTAGTAGTAGTATTACAAGAGGATGGTCTGGTGTATGAGAAGGCGTAGGCCCCTGATTGCCCCCCCCCCACCAACCTCAATAACGGAGTTGTTGTGAAGCAGTTGTTTGCTTCCAGGCAGAAGAGGTTGTGCGTCAACGTAGATCGGTCTTTTGCCTTCGTTCGTTATGTAGAATTCTCCCGTGTTCCACAGTCGGATCATTCCCTGTCGTCGCGATATCTTCCATGCCGGTCCCTCCAGCGACAGGTCAACGTCGATCTGACTGTCCTTCGTCGAACGACCAAGAGTTATCTGCAGAAACAGTGATGATGAGGAAAACTTTCATCGCTATAATTATGTACGTTTAACATAGTATGCTTTTTTAGTATTTAAGTTCTGTTTTGATCAATTGATTAATTTATGTTTAATTCATTAAAATTAATTAATTAATTTAATGAATTTGTAAAGCGGTTCTTCAAGAGGACAACTCAAAGGTGCTCATGACCTCAAATAAATATCTATCTTAAGATGAGAAAGGAATGCCTGAGAAGGAGTTCTAGAAAGAGAGCAGATACACCAAAATGCAGATAAATAAGATGTTTATCAATGAAGAAGAAGAATCTGAGCAAGATTTCCCTTTGAGCTATGTAGCCCTGAAGCAGTCATAGGTACAAAGTGTTAGCAACTTCATTTTCTTAGCCTCAGCATACGAAGGCGCATGGTTCTGGCTCATCTTTCCACCGACAGTGTACGGCCATGGCCAGTGTACTCATAATAGCCATGCTGGCAAAGGGAGTACAAAAATCTTCAATGAAATTCCTGAGCTGGCAGGTTTTGAACCCCTGACCTATCCATTGACAGTTGAGCGTGCTTTTCGATAGGTAAAGACTGAAGAATTCATTTCATAAGCAACTTTCTTACTTACCTCCTTTGAACGCATCAAATAGCGAACAAGTCTGCCGCGAATGACGGCCAAAGTGAGATTGTCAAACTCCGGCGGACTGATTCCTGAAACAATTTTCAAATTTCAAGACATTTACTTCACATTCTAAGGTGCTAATAAATTTCAAACTTATATCAAATACTTTGCTATTAAGAAATGACAAGATTATTTTATAATTCGTTTCAAAGATTGGGAGTCATACATCTTGCCTGGCAGCAAAAGAAAATTCAACGTCTATCAGAAAAAAGTCATAACTTGAGACATGAAACCATTGTCACATGTGATACAGCAAAGTTATTATCAAAGAAAATTTACCAGAACAATAGTCACGACCTAAGTTACAATACTACAAAATAAGTCACTGTCACCTGCAACACAGCAAAAGAAAAGAAATTCGACATAGATCTACCAGAATAAAGTCATGACTTAAATGACAACACTACAACATAAGTCGTCATCTGTGACGCAGCAAAAGAAAATTCGACGTCTACCAGACTAAAAGTCACCACTTGAGTCACGACACTATGACATAAGTCACTGTTGTCACCTGTGACGTGTTCGACAAGGACGTGCCACTTCGGCAATTCCTGTTCAAGAAGTCGAATCTCTTTCTTCTGCCTCCTGTCGACGACGGTCAACTCTGAGAATGACAACGTAACGTAAAGTAATCATGGATATTTATTGTGCTCCTTTAAACAGAGTCAACGTAGAGTATGAGACGGTGGCACAAGAAACAGTTTAGATGCACTGTTGGATTGTCATGATTTAGCAATTTACAAGGTTGTGAAGGTGCTATATAAATAGCACTATATATATAGTATATACGCATACACCCACATACATACATACATACATACATACATACATGCACAAACATATGCATACAATGCCATACATACATATACATGCATATATGCGTAAAAACATGATAGATCAAAATCAAGACATTGACCTTGTCATACAAAAAACTTTAAAAGATGATGATGATGATAACGATGATGAAAATAACAAAACAAATGATGACTTACCATGCTCTAATTCCTCATTGGCTGGACCCCTAGAATAAAAAAACAATTACAGCTGTAATCAAATAATCATAATCTAATATAATCAGTCGACTAATCTAAATATAACGGACATCTTTATCTAGAGATTAACAAGGATTAAATGAATCATCGCCCAGCTGTCAAGCACGCCTGTCGACACAGACCTCATTTGACTCTACAGTCTCAAATAACTGAAAAAAGTATAGAAAATCAACAGGAAATACCCGGAGCATCACATGGAAAGCTAAGATTGCCCGCATGGGAGCCCACACACAGGGCCCCTGTGGAAAAAAATCAAAGGTATAAATGATTGTGCAACTCTGAAAGCAAAGCAGATAAAAAGCAGAAAAGCGTGACTGACTTTAGTTCATCGTCGTCCAACATGTCTTCAGCGTCGGAGAAATTCAAGACGTGGTCGCCCTTCGGCATCGGCTGAACTGTCAACACAACAACGCTAACCATTATTATCATTATAATAATAATAATAATTACTATTATTAAATAAATAATAATAATTATTATTATTATACGATATAACTAATCACTAAATTATTATTATAATTATTACTGCAATTATAATAATTACTATTATATCAATCAATCAACCACATAAATTTATATAGCGCCTCTTCAAGATCTCTACTCAGAGGCGCTCCCAACTCAGGCCTGGTCAAAAAGAAAGGCCTTAAGAAGATGGTAGAGCCAGCAGAGTCACGGGAAGAGAACGGAGAGCCGTAGGGAGAGAACAGAGAGCCGCAATATTATTACTTCTTATTATACTTATTATATTCAGATTACAATTATTATTATTATCATTACTATTATTATCAATATTCACTATTCGTCCTTGTAGTCATAATCATCATCATCGTCGTCATCAAAATATTAGACTGTTTATCATTAGACCTCTTCTTATTTTAATTGAGCCTGAAAAGCCATCATTTCACGATCAGCCACCATAACGAGCATCTCCATCACACATCATCGGATGCATTCGCATGCCTACCTGATTGGTCCGGCAGCAGGTGGTACTGCTTCATCAGCAGCCAGTGGTTGTAGAGCGCCTTTGCCGTCCGACCAGGAAGAAACGTCAACGGATTCTTCTGCAGTAGATCCTCAAAGACCTCGACGCTGTGCTGCGTCGTCTATCATAAAAAATGTAAACAAATAATTATATAGCACTGTTTGAGGAAAATAAAGAATGACTGCAAGATCTTTATTATCATTGCAATTAACAATGTATTTAAATTAATCAATGTTGCTTTAAATATTGGTCAAAAAATTGATATAAATCAAAACTCAATCAGAATGCAACTGGAGTCAGAAACCTTAAGCGGGTAATTTAAATTATAATAATGACAGCAATAATAGTAATAAAAATAATAAATTTAGTAAATTAACAATAACAAACAACAGCTCTAATAGTAGAAAATGATACTTCGTGGGTTCTAGTCATACGAGTACTTTTTGTATTTGCTTGAGAATTTTTTAATAAGTGAGGAAGCTCAAGGCAAATGAAAACTAATAGAAGTAGCAGAAGAAACATTAAAGGCCCAATAATAAATTATAATAAAATAATAATGTGTCTTTGAGTATAGCAATGAATAGCAGCCATCCCGGAAAAATAAAATATCCATAATTCTGCAATTGTGATGGATCAAATGTACCTATCGGTAAACAGAAAATTACAATAATAACATACACTATCATGCGGACATGAGATATTTATGCAGCTCCTTTAAAAATCCAGCTGATGCTTACCGAGGGCACGGTGGCTAGATTCTTTTCTTCATCTCGGCTGAACAGTGCTTTGGAATGAACGGCTGCTGTTAGGTCCGGGTGTAGCTGTTTGATCGCCTGCAGAGCCAACCTGTAATGAAAAGTGAAACCAATCAAGAAAGAGAAATTGTCTAGAATAGTCTCAAGTTGGAGATAAACCTATTATCCAGGGTTAGCTCGTCAGTATTTTACAGTCTCTCTAAGACTTATTTGTATCACCATGGTTGGACTGGGAGCACCTCTGAGTAGACATCTTGAAGGGATGCTATATAAATTCTTGAAATGAATGAATGCATGAAAATAGAATAAAATTACACCATGAAACAAACTGAAACTGGACACAACGAAAATTCAATAAATTGACGGTTAAAAAAACAAAAGTGACCAAACGAAACCAAAACAAAGTACAAGAAAAAACTCGCTAGAACTACAATGATTCAAGAAAATTGCACTCAACATGAAATGAAACATCAAAAAATTAGCCACAAAATGAAACCAAAACTGATTGACGGTCGAGATGGAAATAGAAGAAAACGAAAGTGAAACCGATTTGGAAATTCCGATGTCTCATCGCCCACTTACTTTGACAGGACGGGATCATAGAGAAGCGTGTACCAGCGTTCCTGAATCTCTCGCAGCGTAAACCTACACGAGAACTTCACGCCGAGGAAGACAGCCGTCAAATCACACGTCTAAACAATCGCAACAAAACACGAAACTTATCAAATTCATTAAAATGGTTTTTCGCAGTAACTCATGAGTCTGTTTGTGTATGTGCAATTGTGCATGCATCAGTATGTGTGCGTATAACTGTATATCTATAACGAAATACAAGCACTCAACTTTCTATGCAGAAAAGCAAATCCAGATGTGAAGAGCTAATTAACCAGTAACATCCCTGTCAATTAACCTGTAACTCACCTGTTGAACGGCTAAAATTAGAGCGAGGTCATCCTGCGGCTTCCAACGTCCAAGATCTTTTCCTGAACCGGAGAAACTGACCTACACACAAATACACAGACCAGCATTAACACGTTGCCTGCCCAGTAAGAGTTATCTCGTACCAAATCCAGTAACTTAACATGGCGTGTAGGCAGTCAACGTGTTAACCCTTTAATGCCGATATGGTAGTAAATGGTATGGGAAATCCTATACCTTCCGGCATTAAAGGGTTAAACGACACATTGTTAACAGAAAGCAAGATCACATGAGAGAACACAAAGCAGGTGAAGGTAATTTACGATAATTCAAGAGTCAAGAGCAGTCAATGCAGGTGAAGGCAAGCCAAATGAAGTCAATGCAAGTCATAGTAAACAAAGGTAAGTCAAGGCAAGTTAATCCAAGATATTTGAGGTAAATTGAGCGAAGGTAGAACAGTTCTTACCCGTGACTTCTTTGATCGTTTACTCGACGATTTCGACTGAAATGAAAAAAAAAGCAAAAATAAAAATAAAAATTCATTTAAACCTGATAAAAATAGCATAGAAAACAGCGTACAAACGCTGGATGATAAATGAATGATTATGAAAGATCTATATGAAAAATATACTGTAGTAACCAATAAACAACTACTTGGTAAACAGCCCATAATAAACAATTAACTCTACATAAACAGTCCATAATAAACAACTACTTGTCAAACAGCTCATAACAAACACTTAATAAACAGCCCATAAAAAACAATCAACTCTTCATAAACAACCCATAATAAACAACAACAAACACTTTGATAAACAGATCATCACAGGAAACAACAACAGACAAACACTTCACAAGCAGGTCGCAATAAATCCCAAACACTAAAGAAACAATAAACAAAATCAACAATACAGAATAAACAAAACAAACAGCAATCCACCTTGTGCACTTTCTTCTTCTCAACTGCCGCAACCGGCAGCGGTTCGAGATGCTCCACGTCAGCATCGTTGGTTACCATAGGAACCGGTCTCGCTTCGATCGACGCCTGCTGCCGCAGCCGCACTCTCTCCGACTTGACAAGGCTGCTCTCGACGAGCTCATCATCAAACTTCTTCCGCTTGATTGACCGCGTCGAAATACGGCGGCTGTTGATCGACGTTTCACCCATGGCGGCTGGCGTCTGGCACAAACCATCACCTGAAAAAGATGTAAGTAAGTAAGTAAGTAGTCCCTGTATACAACTGACAAACTGTGGGGTGTGGTGGTGTAGTGGGTATATTCGTCGCCCTGCATCCGAAGGGTTGCAGGTTCGAATCCACCTCAAGTCGCAATGTAGGACCTTGGGCAAGACCTTCACTCGCAATTGCTCAGCGCTTCGGCGTGAAACTCCTATGCAGTGTCCGCTCTGCAGTGAGGAGCGCCTCTGAGAAGAAAGCTTGAAGGGGTGCTATAACAAGTGCACAAACAAACAAACCATGCATTATGTTGTATAACGATTACATATTCGCCATATCTACAAGCTTTATAATTTTACATGAAGCAGGAAAGTCTCTGGAGGAATGAAAATAACGAATGGAATAAGTTGACAGCAGATTTTAGAACATCGGGCATTGTCGTGGATTTTGGGCCATCCAGAAAATTTGATACTGTTGATGTTATTTATATTTACTCAAGTAGACATGTTCCCTTAAAAGAATTGCTCTTAAAATACAAAGATGTATCTATGAAGAAAAATTATAACATACACCCACACACACCATTACCTTAAAAACAACATTGTCTTGTACAGCATGCATCTAAGACAATAGACAATTGCTAATCATAATGATAATAAGAAGCGATGCAAAACAATCTTGTCTACTCATTTATTACCTTCATAGGTGACGTCTAGAATTGACGAAGCTCTTGAATGTCCCTCCATCATTTCTCGGCCTGGAAAAAATCGACGAGAATAAAAAAGCCCGCAATCTGTGCGCTACTAACATTAAATCTCGCACTAATATCGAAGGGATATAAAGCAGCATCTTGTCAGTCACTGAGAGACCATCTATCTGATACGCGACAGGCAATGTATGTAACATCTATATGGGCTCCCGGCAGGATAATTTTGAACAGAGCCACATCGTTTTGACGGTATTTTTAGTCATCATCCATATAATCACCCAAAATTTACACTGGAAAAATCCGGGATGGTGTAGTGACAGACATAATCTATGTCAATGACCTAATTGTCATCGGCTTCCCGTCAGCACTGGGATTAATATCGAAGGGTAATGAAGCCGACAAAAATAAGCTCGTTGAAACAGATTATGGTTGTGGATGTATACGGGACGTTTCAGGGAGGCCTCACCCGGGCATTCCTTTTTGTTTTGTTGATGACTGTCGTAGCAAAAAACGAAATAATTTAATGATAGAACTTGTGAACTAAATAAAATGTGTTCTAATGAAGATCTTTGTGATTGGAGTTAAATAAATTTAGACGAACCTTTGGGCGATTACGCCTGGGACAATGGTGTCGAGATTATACGAATGGCGATAAAAAAAACTCGAAACGATGCGACTCGGTTCAAAATTATCTCAAGTGCTGAGCTCCCGGAAACATGTCACAAACATCGCCCCTGATGTATTACAAAGACGATCTCTTATTAGCCGACAGGTTGTGGCTTCATATCCCTTCGATATTAGTCCCAGGTCAGTAATAATAGTCCTAGATTAAATGCCTTTTTAGCTAATATCCATAATGAGCATCCATAATTTCAATCAGAACTTTTAATAATCGCACCCCTGCAGTACGGAAAAACTCTCAAGTTCTTGGCATATCGTTGTTTTGCGTTTCTTGAACATTTTCTTTTATTACCAATAATTAACACTTAATCGACACGCAGTGGAATTGGCAGCCTCGATCATTATTTAATTACAAATAATATAAACAATCGGGTAAACAGAAGCGCTAACTCACAGCTCGTGAATAAGCTGGTGCCCTACACGGCTTTCAGTAGAGCTTTCGAACCTTCGAGATTACGATCACAAATAATTAAACTTACTTTAATTATTATGGTAAACTCATCTGTTCTTTCAATTTTCTTAAAATATAAACAGAATGCCGAGAATATTGAATTTTAGCAAAAAATGTAGGTCAATTCTAAATCTTGCTTTCGGTTCTTTATCCAAGGACGTTTTATATTGAGAGAATTGCGATCTGTATATAATATTGCGCTATAAAAGAACAATTATTTAGATTAGGTCCACTGGCATCACGCATGCATTCACTACAGTAGGCTAACAGTTACTGTTCATCAAAGCATCGTTTATTAGGCCGCGAGCAACGTTCTTATAAATGTAGCTGCAAATTCTGCAATGGTGGTGGCATTTATACATAGCCTATGGCGTAGAAGTAAAATCAGGTCAGGATTGTTTGAGCACCAGGAATCCGAATCAGTTTTCGAGAGAGCACTTAATGTAAATAATTCGATCGTTGCAGCATTATTTTTAATCAATTCAACTTCTAGCTCGGCAAGAATCTTCGACCCTCATCGATCAAACTTGTTGTTTTGATAAATTCGACTCCAATATAGCCTAGACACCTTTAAATCGTGGCATCAAGTTCTATAATACAATATATTCGTGACGTTCAAGCTACATTCAGCGACATGGTTAAGTCGTCGAGGCTTAGGCCTACGGTAGATCGAGTGGAACCTCTGAATTAATCTATATAAATAAAAATGTAACTTCGCTTCCGTTGTTATCAGTGATCTCGGAATTATAGTTCTTGGCCGATTGTTTTGAAAATGTTACCAAAATGTTCCATTCGAATACGACCGTGTTGTAAGATGCTTTTTCAGGAAAAAAACCCGCAATCTTTTCCCCCAAAACACAATCAAACATTACACCAATATATAGGCTGCAGTAGTCTCCGATACGGAGAAGGAAACTGTACGTGGCGTGTAACCTACGCAGACAGGCAGACAAGTCTAGAGTCAGCCGCGCACGTATACCCTACGTGGATCGCATTCTAACATAGACGTCGCAGGACGGACCAATTTGGACGCCTATAGCCTATCTACTTCCATTCAGGCTACAATTATTATTCCCTCAGCCCGGGTCAGCCGCAAAAGCATTGACCCCGACATGATTCGGACGCCTATGAAACGTCGAAATCAAAGGTAGGCCTACCGGTATCCGCGGTAGAAGAAGACGCAGAAAGCAGTAGCGAAGAGAAGATGAGCAAATTGGAGTTTAATTGGTGGTGGAATCGCAGCAATTCGCAACTCAACTAGGCCTACCAGTACATAATTATTTTGTTTGTATGTGCACTTGATTGATGTAGCGCCCCTGCTTGTATAATGTTGCTGTGAATCCTGAGATTGTAGAATAGACCTAGCCTAAGCATATGATCGCCTATAGGCCTAATCCGGTTAAACTGCTGCAGGTCTATTTCCACAATAAAACGGTATTCTTCGAAATAGGAAATCAATTTAATTTAGCTAATAAATCGAAAAGTGAAACTACGAACATGTTATCTAATAAAAATAAGATCATAATATTCTTTAGCCTAATTGAAATGCATAGGCTATAGTCTAATATTACTAGAAACATTTCCCATTAGGATAGATTTTAATTCGGAGCGCTTAAGTCAGTAGGGATATTGATTCTGAACTAATTGCTTTATACTCTATCTTGGTTTGAATGAGCATTGCTATAGTTATTGCTATTACTGGCACACGGGCTGGCATTGTAGCTTGGTACTAGATTAGAAATGTGTGGCGAAAGTTTTCGATATTTAACTCTTCCAGAAGGAAGAAGGGAACTTGATGGAAGGACGACAGTGGGTTGTTGCGCCTTGAGCAGAACGATGGAGTGGGACTCAGAGTTTGCACCAATGGACTTAATTCCATCTTGCGTCGGCTTCATAAAAGGATTGACCAAATCGTTAAAAGACGCAACCATCTCTTTCGGATCCTGATCTGAATCGGCTGCTACTCGAATAGTAGGAATATCATCCGTTAACGTGTTTCCCCATAGCACTCCAGAAGTGGTTCGGTCACCAGCCGTTTCAGAGTCACGCACCATATTTTCAACCCTGGTTTCCCTTGTTTTGAATCCAGTTCCGTGAACCGGTTGACCTTGAGGTGTCACCGGAAATGCTTCCCCTGGTTGCCGAAGCGGAAACATTGAGACGTCGTTCTGACGAGAAATCTCCGATTTTCTTGTTACGACGTTCGCAAAGCTTCCAGGTTTCTTGTCTTCTTCGTAATGGCATAGTTCCTGCAACTCACTGACGCCATGGTGGTGTCCATGGTGGTGTTGGTTTATACCGCGCATTCCGATTTCTGTCTGGCCACATGAGGTGTGGTAATAATTGTCCCGTCCGGTGTTGTCCCTGGTTCTGTTTGAGTCTTGGTCTCTTTGAAAATTCTCAAAAACGAACGTCGAAATGTCCGTAGTTGGGAAGATAGCATCCATGTCAGAATATTCGAATGGATCTACTGAAGGGGAATTTCCCGCTGCCCCGTCAGGTCTCAGCATCAGTCCATCCAAAGAGACATCCGTATTGTCCGTCAGTTCAGTGTCGCTTCGATCGTGATAGTTCGCCTCCTCTGAGTATGGATCGTGAAGGTGCGCTAAATAAATTCTGAGCGATTGATCGATTGGGATGTCTTGAGACTGACTCGCAAAATTGCATGATGTTCTTTTGGTGTCGGTTCTACCTTCAGCGTTGAAGGCCAGGCGATCAGTATGGAGGTTGGATTTGAGTGGCGTTTGTCCCAGTCTGACCCGAGAGTCACACACAAGGCTCTGTGTCGAACTTTTACCGGAGGACTTAAGGTTTGGAATAGGGTCTTTCATTCTGGGCTCTGTCCAAGGTATAGTTTTATGAACTTCCTTTGTGTTCTTATGTTCTCTGAAGGCCTTGGACTGAGGAGTGAGCAGACCTTGTTCGTCTTTCCTGAGAGGGTGATGGCGAATGCCACCAGCAGAGTTTCCTAGTTGTGCAGGAACAGTTGTCATCGAGAGACATGGATCACTGACGTTTGTTAAGCCACCCGAGATCGGATGTCTCCCTCTCACTGAGGGTGCGTCTACAGCTGACAAAGACCGACGAGAATTGCGTTGGACCGGAACAGAAGAGCCGTGAACCGGAACCGAAGAACCGCGAACCGGAACTGAAGAACCCGGGGCCGAGATCGATGAACCGTGAACGGGAACCGAAGCACCGTGAACCGAAACGGAGGAACCGTGAACAGGAACCGAAGAACAGTGTCTCTCCGATACGTTCCGACTTATGTTCCTCATTTCTCGAAGACTCGTCTCACTTCGGGAATTGATGAGGAACATGGAGTGTTTGGCCGTGGAAGAGTCGACGTGTTGCACGCTGCTCCTCAAACAGCGATGACTCAGCTTGTAGTATTTTAACGATGGAATATCCGGCAGTCCTGCAGTTCGAGAACAGACGAAGCACTGTTCCGGCGTCTTCGATGCTGCCAAGAGATTGCCCTTGGCCGGAGACCATTCCAAGGTCATTTCGTGGAATAGTTTCGAGTCTGCCGGTTCGGAGGATGAATCCGCTTGGGTCTTAACTGGTCGTAGGAGATCTGTGGAGAGCACTCTTCTTGCTTGGTGGTGGTTGTTTCTGGCGTCTGAATCACGTGACTTCTCCGATCTCTTTCCATCTTCTGTTTCCGCTTCCACTGTAGCACCTAGTGGCGCTAGATAAATGTTCGCCTTCGTCGATTCATCAATCCACAGACGTCCAGAGAAATCTTCTTCCTCGGGATGAAATCCTCTCAGTTTCGCTGCAGATGCAACATCCTCTTGTCTAAGATGTGGTTGGTGAGTTGCACTGAATATGTGAGGCCTTGATATGTGTTCTTTTACTGATTCATTGGTTGAAGACGACTTGTGATCCGCAACTTCACATTTAGTCTGCATTGAAGAACTGAGTGATGTATTACTCATGTGGGTATTTCCAATTGTTACAGGCAGCTCTCTTGCAGAACCATCTCTACTTTTCATAACCGAATCATGATTTTGTGTATGTAGCTTCTGCGGATGACTTTGCTGTCCATCGCCCAACTCTGTTCCATTTGTCTGCCTCCTTGACTGTGAGATGCGGTTGGAAAATGCTAGAGACTTTTCGTCGCCTATCAAGTAGACCTGCAGTTGTATGGGTCGCGCGGGGGTTACGGGAATACCAAGAGCATGTTCTGTAAGGAGATCTCTACTTCGTGCTTTAGAAGGTGGTCCAATGTTGCTCGTAACTGCGTCACAGGTTTTGCTAAGTTCTCTCATTCCAACGCCATCCGAATAGGACCGCTCATCTTTAGCAGTAGCGATGTCTTGAAGGATTGAGTCAATCACTTTGGCATCATAGCCGCAAGATTCATTTTCAGCATCTTTTTGAGGGGCAGCACCCATTGACCCCACGTCTGCATTTCCAAACTTTTCGTCACAGAAGAAACGGTTGTCAACGTTGACTAGCAAATTGTTGCACTGCGCTGTGCTGTCTAACCACTGCTTTGCGTATTCCAAACTTGTGTTGCGCCACTCATTAGTTCGAGAGGGTTCTAGTAAACTCAGATTTTCAGACGATAACGGTTGGACTACTGATCGTTTAGTCTTTGAATTCTTCGACTCTGGTTCTGGTCCGTCAACCTTCATAAGTCTCGATAGTTCGTAGTCGACATCTTTGAACGTTTCGTCCATTCCGAGATCCTCCAAACGTTTAGCCGTCTGATCGCTGGTCTGATCTCCCGAACTTCTGAAAATCTTAGACTGGGTCACACTTTTGACTTCTCCTCCTTCTTGTGTTGTTGTTACGTATCCGTGTAAAACATTTCGGTCCCGATGCGGCGAATGTTCTTTTACCTCATCGACCTTGGTGGATAGTTTGTCACGAAGACCTTCACTTTTGTCTAGTTGATTCGATGCAGTGCTGAACTCTGTCGTTTCGTTATCGTCTGTAAGACGGAACACTCTTGCCTTGATCGTCGTGATGTCTATTTGTGGTAGATGGTTTGACCGTGATGATGCCTTATCTGGTTTTGTGTCACCTGGTCTAAAGTCAATCATTTGTTGAACTACCGTATCGTTGGGTAAATCAGAGGTTGGAATCACTGCTGATCCGAGTGTTATCATAGCTCCAGACGTTTTGTTTGTTTGAGGTGAAGGACTAGAAGAAACTGCAGGTCCACTGGAACGAATGGTTTCAGTTTGCATTCGTTTTGTTTTCTCGAGATGTGCGGAATTAATTTTGCCCTCGTGTTGAATTATTATTGGTCTGTGCACTGACCGGGGTTTTGATTCTCCATCATCACAACTGTCTGATGTTGAATGTCTGAGTTGGTCAATCTTTGCTGCTCGATTCTGTTGTGATTGATCCTTTCTAGCCAGAACTTCTGCGCTTTTCCATTCTCGTTCCATTTTAGTATTATCCACACTGCAGAGTGAAGCTTCAGAACATTTTGCTTCTTGGGTAAAGTCATTTGTTCCTGCCTTGGTGACGTCTGCGTTCTTTCCAAAGACTTCTTTTACCTCAGTTTTAGTGGTTGTATGTGTGGCGCTATCTCTCAGAGTTTTCCCGCCGGGTGATACAAACTGCCTTTTAGTATTTCTAAACATGTGACTTCCAACAGAAGGAATCTGTTTTATTTCGCGACTGTAGACTGTCTTGTCTTTTCCGCTGTGAAACCCGTTCTCTGCATCTTCCCTCAGGTCGACCCACGCTGACGCTCCAGGTGTTTCCGTGGTTGTGGTTTGCGAGTGAGGAAGATTTTTGTCAGTTGGATGATTTCCAGTCGTCGATGTCTGTTGGGATCGATGTTCTCTGTTCGTCGGAACCCAGATCCTCGTGTGGATTCTGTCGGAGGAGATGGACTTCTGGAAACTTTCTTCTTCTTGGTCTTTGTGTAGGTCTTCGCTGATGTCGAGTAGACTCGGGAGTGAGTTCCATTGACTGTCTGGTTGACCTCTCATTCCAGTTGCATCGTGGTCTTCCTGCTCTGTGCTGTTCTTTGTTGTTGGAGGGATTTCAGTAGAGGGTGACGGTGTATCCGGTTCGTATATCGTGTTGTAATGCCAGTCGCCAGGCTGGGATTTCACAGTCGTTTCCAACTTAGGTTTCGGTGGCTTCTTCTCAGTTGAGTGGCCAAGCGAAGCCGCCTGTCTGCGCTCATCTGGCACGTGTTCGTCCTCCCGTTCTACTTGGATGCCGGGAAACGATCGCCACGATGAGTCACCCGTTCCGCTTGACTGCATCCAAGTATGGCTTTCCTTTCCGCTGTTGAACTCGCTCGTCAGAGGATGGATCGTCTCCTCCGTCTCTTTGTATCTGCTGTTGTAGAAGACTAACGGAAGTGATTTGCGATGTGACCTCTCGTCTTGTCTAGGTTTGCTTCCTTCGGTTGGAACACCCACTTGGCCCAGACTGCACTGTGGAGAAAAAACCATCATCCTTGGACTATTCGAAGCTATATATTCGGCGCTCTGCACAAAACTTCGTCCGGAGTCTGACGATTTGAGATCCTTAGAGGAGGAGTATTCCAGGATGGTTTGATTGGGAGCCAGTGTATTCCGAGCTGTTTCCAAGTCATCTGCTGGGGGCATCGTGGACGAATCGCTTGTCCAAGTCTTTTTGGATGGCTGGTTACTGATACTAAGGGAAAATCCGTTCTGACCACCTGGCTGATGGTGTCTTTCAAAGAAATCCTCTTGAAAGAAATTGTCTTGCGGTGGGTGGTTCTGAATAATGGGTACGCTGCAACTTCGATCCTGAAGTGGGTGATACACACTAGGAAGCTCGTTTTGGAAAACGTCTATCTTTGTACAGTCTTTGATGTTTGATTCACTCTGGAATCTGTTGTTTTGAAACAGTCGATGTTGTATTGAACTGCTACTTACCAAGCCGTCTTGGGATGAACGACAAACTGGTGAAGTCGATTCAACGTGCCCTCTCTCTTCGCATGTGCGCGGTAAACCTGCGACGTTGCTTTGCGCTGCTGAGAATGGTTTAGATCCGGAGAGATTTACTATCGTCAAAGATGGAACTCGGTTTTTGGCACTTTGCTCATTCATCTTGAATGTCTCATTGTTTCGGGGTTTTGACAATGCTGCTTCCTCTGAACGCGCCTGGTTGGTTTGCGGAAGTGCTGGCGAGTCAGAATTATTCGCAATGTTTCTTTGCTCAGCGTCCAGATTGTCCTCTAAAGAAATCGCGATACGCTGCAAGGAACCAGATGCGTCAGCGTCCCGTAGAGAACCATATCGACGTTGGTGCGAGTTCTGAAATTCAAGCGGTTTCCTACGAGCGACTAGAAGCGAATTATTGAACTGGCTTCCACCACCACCATCGCTATGGTCTGCCGATGATGAAGTTTCAGTGTTACCGCCAGTCCGAGTGGTATCACTGAAACGGTCGTAGCTGTGAACATTGAAGCTTCTTCTAGAAATACCAGTTCCTGTGAAGTTCGTCTGCAAAGCAAGACCTTCCCGAATGACTTCCGGTTTTCGGAGGTTGAGATAGGCTGTCGTCGATGATCGTAGGATCTCGTTATTTCTTCTTTCCTTTGTCGGTTGACGACGTGTCACGTGTTCTTCTGGTATTTCGATTCTTAGTGGCACTCCAATATCTACGAACGACTGATGCCTTGCGTCATCATCAGCATGGTGGGTAGAATCTACTCGCCAATTTCCCCTCAAAGACCCCTCGCTTCTCCTCGTCCTCATACCCTCAAGTGATCCCTCTGACTTTGAAACCTCTTCGGTTGTAGTTGAGGATTTGGAATTTTTTTCCCAGAATCGTCTACGAATGTTGACGTCGTTTGAAAAACTCGGAGCCTTCTTCCACCTCTGCTCCGCTTCAGAATTCGCTGTCGATTTCATTGAGATTCCTGGTGTTGTTTCATGGTCTAACACCCGGCGATTAGTGCTGGGCTCCTGGTTGTCTCCATCTGAAATCATCCATTCTGTCTGCGATGGCCAAAGGCGAGGCATGTTCTCCTGTGTCTTAGACTGAAGGTCATTTGCAAGGACGACACTCGGAAGACTTCCTCTGGACGTCGGAGTTCCCTGGAGATTGCCGCCGTTCCACCTGCTTCTTTCGCCAATGACTCCCCGATTCAGATTGGACTGAAGACCTTTGCTTTCGTCAGTGCAACGTCTCTCGTCATTATCGTAAAACTGACCACCTTGCGTAGGATTCGCCGTTTGTTTAGTAGCGCATTCCGTATCCCTCCGTCCCATTTCGACGAGGCGAGTCGTAAACGTTTCGCCGACTCTTTGCCGCTGTGACAAAGAAGAAGAACTCCTCTCTCCGGTTGCCTTATCCCCTTGATCCATTATATCGCCCCAGGTCAAGTTGGAATACACAGCTCTTCCGCCAGCATCGTCCTCTCTTGCACCACCACCAACACGACCACCACCACCACCACCAACACCACCAACACGACCACCGCCGACATCATCACCACCATCATCATCACCACCACCACCAACACGAACACCACCACATCCCCCATCGTAGCTCCATTTTTTCTCCCAAACCACTTCTCGTTCCGCCAATTCCAATTCGCCAGGCTCCGACGAGAGGTCCTTGGCCCTCCGTCCACCGACTAAAGCGCCTGACCGCGTTCCGTTGAATGCTTCCGGGGTACTCTGTCGTCTAAGGTAGACATCGGATTCGAGAACCCTTCGTCCAGTTTTCGCACTACTTTCAACGTCATCACCATCTGCAGCGGAGAATGTGTAGATGAGAAGCTTCCTCGACGTCTGGTCGTAGTTGACTTCTGCCGAGACAGGTCGTCCATCCATCCGCTTGATCCCACGGACGTGCAGCGGACTCTGATGGTGGTGGTAGCAGGACTTTGGATCATCTTCGTTGTCTGTGTTGGAGCGACATGAATCCAACTCCAGACCGAGTTCAACATCCAACGCTTCTCGCTTCGTCGGTTCGAGTTTCGACGAAGCAGCATCCGAGTCTTTCTGTGACATTCTCAGCGTTTGTTTAGGTACATGTATTATTATCCTCTTATGGGATCAGGTTTATGCTCATTGCTCGTCCCTGTAAAGTCATATGTTATCCGACGTTACAGCTCGACCTGCAGCACCGTGTTTTCAACCAGAGTATCACTGTGAAGGTCTTTGAAAAAGTTCTCATTCATTCATCCACGCACATTTGCCCAGAGGCCCAGATGTTCCGTCTTATAACTAAAAGAGATTCCCACAATTCTCAAATTTGGAACGGTGGTGGGTGGCGCAATAGCAAATAAAGTTTTTTTTGGCTGGTGTGTTGTGCATTTATTTAGGCCTATGTCGAAAATCGCGTCAAGTTCTGCAGATTGAGTTGATCGAAAATCTGAAGGTAATAAACACTGGTACTGTCAACGAACAATTAGTGTCATCTGGTTATAATGGAGCATGTGTGTGAGTGTGTTTGTCTGTTTGTATGTGAGTGTGTTTGTGTGTGAGTGTATTTGTGTGTTTGTATGTGAGTGGGTTGATCGAAACTCTGAAAGTAATAAACACTGGAACTGTCAACAAATAACTAGTTTCACCTGGCTGTAAATTAACTTATCATGGAGCACGTGTGTAAGTGTGTTTGTGTGTTTGTGTGCGTTTCTTTGCCATGACGGGGATTGACCCCTCCCTCTCGCCCACCTCGATGCATCGAGCATGCCAATCGCCACGTTATCGAGCACCCATGCAAACATCAATTTGTGAGAGTAAGATTACTTGTTATTACTCTTCGTAAAGAATCCTTGGTAGCACGGTCCGCACACGGAGACCTTGAAGTGGCATAATGCCTATTCAAATGGGCAGCGAGATGAAGGATCTCTCTTTGATCAGTTCATTGAGAAATGAACAGAGGCCGGGCCAAATGCGGTCGATATATAAAATCGAATACATTTACATTTTATACGGTATTTACTTTGAAATGGATAATGACGGCGCCCTGATTGCCAAACCAATGCTTTAAATTCCTTACGTGCTCATAAAACTGTTACTATTGCATTAGTCTATATCAGATTTCATACTTGCTCATTAAGCTGCTGCGTGTTATACTCGCGTTTTATCTTAGTATAACACGCATCAAGAAATCATTTAATTCAAAGAGAACTTACGCCAATTGTTTTCATCTTTGTAAAACCATCTTCTCACTGTCACCGGTCGATCAGATTAACTGGTCTGTTCGTTCACTTTTATCAAGCCGCCGACTATTTCTCTTGCCCATCACGACTCGTGTTATGTATCGCAATCTTCTGCATTGTATATACACGACGTCGTTGAGAGTCGTATACTACACAACGAACGGTCGGACCCCCATCCAGGGTGTAGCGAGAGCTGATCAGACTGATTGCTACACCTCCCACTGCTTCAGAACTCTCGCGTTTCACTTCTATCGACATCGCAACGGTACTGAAACATACCTCAGCTGTTGCAGACCGATCTACTCTGTCTGTCTATCTGGCTGTCTGTCTGTCTGTCTATCTGTCTATCTGTCTATCTGTCTATCTGCCTGTCTGTCTCTGTGTGTCTGTCTGTTTGTCTGTCTCTCTCTCTGTCTATCAGTCTGTCTCGGTGTCTCTGTGTGCCTGTCTGTGTGCCTGTCTGTTTGTCTGTCTGTCTCTGTGTCTGTCTGTCTGTCTGCCGTCCGTCATAAAGCTGAGGTTTTGGCTGAAGAAGAGAAATTGCTGTGTTGTCGGCAAGGTCATTGTTCTGAAGAATACGCAAGAAAATAACAAATGCCTTTGTCTTTCTGTGTATGCCTGTCTGCTTGTGTCTGTGTTTGAGTGCGTACTGTCTGTTTCTCTGAATTTTAATCGTATTTTTTGTTTCCCTGTATCTCTCTGAACCTGGCTGTCTGTCTGTCTGTTTGTCTGTCTGTGTCTCTCTATATATGTCTGTGTCTCTGTCTGTCTGTCTGTAAGTAGGTCTGTCTGTCTGCTGTTCCGTCCGTCTGCCTGTCGTTCTACCTGTATTTCTGTCTGTCTGTCTATCTGTCCCACTCTCTACATTCCATTTCTACTCTATTTTTCTGTGTATGTCTGCCGTGAGACATTGTATCTTTGGCCGACTCTGTGTCTGTTCCTCTATCTGCCTCTAAGTCTGTTGGCATTGAGCTAGCAGATGTTTTATGGAAATGGCAAGCACCTACATCCCTCCCTTCCCTTCCCCTTCCCCGTCCGTTCCCCTTTCTCTTTCGTATACCATCTAACTAAGTATTAATAGGTGGCTCTAATGGTCGGCCCTTCTGCTGCAGTCTGTCAATCGCCTTTGAAAAAAGCACCACAAAAAACATAACTGCTCAGCTGCTTTGCATAGCATTGCATTGCATGGTACTGCATGGCATGATGTTGTATTGCACAATATTATATTGCATTGCATAGTATTGTATTGCTGCAATACTATTGCATAGTATTGTATTGCTTAGTACTGTATTGCATGGTATTATATGGCATAATGTTTCGTTGCATAATATTGCATTGCATAGTATTATATTGCATAGTGTTGCATTGCATAATATTGCATTGCATAGCAATGATAGCATTGTACTGCACGATGTTGTATTGCATAGCATTGTATTGCATATTATTGCTTGGCATGATGCTGTGCTGCATAATATTGTATTGCATAGTATTGTGTTGCGTTGTATCTGAGTTGTTTTCACAATAAATGTTTCGCCAGTCTCACGCCTTGATTTATACGAGGACAGATAAGTGATAAAATGTGAAAGTTCTATAATTATTGTGATAACAACCGATATACCACAGGCGATCAGAACTTATAAATCTGAGGAATAAAATCCGATATCAGGTACTTTGCTTGGCCAGTGGCCACAGCTCAATGTTTCATGCAATTTCAATATTGTATGTAGGCCTAGGCCTATACGCTATTGGTCCTCACAACTCATGATTTGTTTTATTGAACCAAGTAATTTGAAGTTGATGACCTTTCTGTGATATAAATCGTAGGATGGAATGGAATAGAGAAGAATAGAACCGAATCTAATAGAACAGTATAGACGGAGTCTAGTTAAATCGTAAGATGTCGATAAACTCTGGATCCATAGATTCCATAATGCACTCGATCCTTAGCGACCACTTGCACTGGTGTTGTGACAAATGGCACGATGACAATCGGCGAGATTGCATTGCTTCACCAATCACCATAGACTGAATTTCTTAAATTATGTTGACTTACCATCGGTTTTATTGTTAGTTAATTTTCTGTCCGCTAAGGAATGAACATTATCTTGTCTGGAAAGAACCCAGTAGACTAGAACGGAGATTGTTTCAACCACAATAGACAATAAGGAGGCCTACAGGCTACAGGACTGAAAATCTGTCGAAAAGTGTTTCAAATGCATATCATTCATTCATTCATTCCTTCTGAGAATTTGTATAGCGCCTCTTAAAGATATCTACTCAGAGGCACTAACTAGCCGAAATGATGTTAAGTTAACAGTCATAGCGAGCAAAAATAACAACAAGTTGCAAAACAAAACACATTAGCTGAAAGAGTCACCGGTGGCGAGCCCTCGCAAACACGTAGAGTTAACCATCGGATTCTCGTAGAGCTGGAAAATGGCGTGGTTGATCAGAGTCTCTGGTAGGTGGTAGATGACTCCCGTCCGGTTAGTCGTTGAAGCTCCAGCAAGGATGCGTGTAGGAGAAAACATTCGTCGCTTGTCGGTCGGTAGCTGGAAGCGCCGCCGTTGACAGCTGCAGTCAAGGCACTTCATGCGCTTACCCGCGTGAATCGTCCTCCGGCGAGATGTAAATACCGGTACCGGCTTGCAGCGGCGTACACGCACGGCGTATGGTACGACTCGGCTGTGCTGTCTGTGCATCATAGGGATGGACCCCGGATGGTCGATCAGTGGCGGATCCAGAACTCTTCCAAGGGGGGGGCAAAATATTAGATCTTGAGACGGGACATGTGAATTTTTTTGGAAATTTCGTTCTTGGTCCCAAAAAATCTGTCTGTGGCTGAGAATAAAAAATACTTTTCATCCGCCGAAAAAGTTGATGACCTTTTTTAGTCATCGGCCTTCGGCTGAGGAAAAAAAGTACTTTTTTCATCCGCCGAAAAAGTTGATGACCTTTTTTTTAGTCCCCCACTTGAAAACCTAATGGGGGGCCACGTCCCGTACGATTTTCAGAAGGGGGGGTCAATATGCCATTAACCCATATTTGTATTGCTAATTTCAGACCAAATGGGGGTGGCCACGTCCCATGGCAGTTTTAAATGGGGGCCATGGCCGGATTGCCCCTCTGGATCCGCCCCTGTGGTCGCTGATGCACTAACGTGGCCAAGGCGACTTACAACAAAAACCTTCTAACCAGCGCAAAATCCTTGAGAAATCCAACGAAAAGTCCAGTAGGCCCTACGCGAGTCTAGAAGCAGTAAACTCCAACCTGTGCACATTCTGCATTTTGATTAATAAATAGTCCTTCGAAATGACAGAGAGGTCGGTAAACGACCACATGGCCGCTGACCTGCGCAGTAATCAATATTATTAACATTAACAACCGATTGTAGCACCATCTTTTAGCCCTTAGTCTTTCACTCTGCCTGTTTCAGTGGGTAGCGACATCCTGTTATTGCTATGTGAGTTGACACACCTTTATCATATCTTCCGGGAGAGAAAATAATCTCCATGAGTCTTGTCTTATCGTTTCAAGTTTTATTGATCCCTTCAACGTAGACTACAAGATATTATGATCACATAAATTATTATAATAGCAAAATTACATGCATGCATGGCTTACACAGTCATGCAATGTGGAAATTTAATAAGAAAATCAAATATGTCAGCCAGCAGATTTATCAAGCTAAAAACAATAATAGCAGAGGATGTCACATTGAATGTTTAGGAACAACAGGCCCACCAAAGGGACACAGTCCCGCTAAGAGGTGGCCTATTTAGCTACATGTAGGCTAGGTAGAAATAAGAAAATTGAAGATGACAGCTTACAGCACGATAGTTCTAGGATACACAAACTATAGTTTAGACTCCATGTTGAAGGTTTAACTTGGTATTCGTATTTTTATTATTTTGTTCTTCTGATCTCGTGAGCCGATTAGTCTTATATTATTTATTGCAATAGTTACGGTACTGTGGCGTATGAAGTCCATTATGAATAAAATCGGGCTTTCGTCAATGATGATTGAGAACTCTTTATTTTACTAAACACTGATGATTGCAAAATTATACGAAGATCAGAGTAGGCTTATTAATAATTGTGACTCTCATTGATTCTCAAAATAGAACGTGAAAATTTTAAAGGAAATATTTAAACTGTGAAACATAACCCTGCTGATTTCCAGTGACCCAGAATTTTCTTGAACAAACGATTCAAGACAATTTATTCATTCATACAATAGGCCTACCAGTGTCCTGTAGCCTATGCCTACGGTTGTTGTTTTGGCTTAAATGTGGATGCAAAGCATTTTCGAAGTTTACCCTTCCCTCATTTCCCACGCAAACGCATGTTGCCAGTAGAGTTCAATGGCAGACAAGCACACTCGTGCACATGCATTTGGGCTACCCGATTCCACCTCCACTCGAAACAACTAGCCTACATGTACAATTAATGGTTGACCGTTAAGTTTACTTGACAGGTAAACATAGTTCAGTAAATCAGATCATTGGACGAAGGTTGCTACCAAGTAGATAACATAGGCTGTTAACCCCACCATTCTCCATGCGCAGGTGCTAAAATATATGACGTTAGGTTTACTTGACAGATAAACATAGTTCAGTAAGTCAGATCATTGGGCGAAGGTCGCTGCTAAGATGTAGGCCTACACTACGTCTACACTTTCGTTTTAAGACCTTAATAAACCCACATTCCGAGAGACATTCAAACTTAGACGACGATCGCAATAAGGTGAGATATTTTCTAACGTCATATTTCAAAGCATGTTTCAATTAAGTAAACGAAGATGCTATGTTTGTCGCTTATTGATTTTTAAGCGTTGCCGGAATAATAAAGAAGACTATATTATACAGTTAAAGGATTTAATTAAGAATAATTTGTCGTTCAGTTATTCTAGAACTACGAGCATTGCGGTCATTGCTACATTCTCTTGCTAAGCCTAAGATTGGCAGTTCTTCGTCGGGGGGGGGGGGGGGGGAAGGGGGCATTTATAGTCTCCGTATTTAACATGGTGTAATTTCAGCCAAGTGCGCACACCATCCCTTCTTACACCATGGTATTTAGCAAGGCCAAAATGGTCAACGCGTGGTTGAAGTAAATTTTTAAGCAGAACTAAAACCCTGCTAAACTTTTCTTTAACTACATTTGTACATAGTTCAGTCCCCGAAAGTGACATTTCCCTCTTCCTCCCCTCTCGACGGCTCTGTGTATTATGTATCGATAATTCAAAGTTCTGGCTTCCAAGCTGTGTCAAAAGAGTTCCGGATCTATGTATTATTATTTATAATTTCCTCATAATATAACTTATCGATAGGTCTTCAGTCTTCGCCTGAAAAATCTCGCACTAGTTGCTGTTATACATGTAGTTGGATCAGCAAGATATAGAAGCATGATCAGTTTGAGCAAAGTACAGAGAGTCAGTATTAGGCACACAGCTCCCACTCCCTCTCTGTCTCCTTCTCCCTCTCCATCTGCCTCTGCCGCTGCTTCCCTCCCTCCCTCCCTCCCTCCCTCCCTCCCTCCCTCCCTCCCTCCCTCCCTCCCTCTCTCTCTCTCTCTCTCTCTCTCTCTCTCTCTCTCTCTCTCTCTCTCTCTCTCTCTCTCTCTTGATTTGAGATGTTAAGCTGCGAAACTCCACTGGGTTGTTCTGGTGGTCAATAGCTGCTTGTTTGTTCTTTTTTCATAATTGCTTGTGAATCAACAAAGTTGAGATTTTCAGTTTCCCTTTATTTTGTTGTGTTTTCTCTTTCATTTTCCTGCATAAGTTGCTTGATTGTGCTTTGTCACTTTTGCCCATCAGTATGTTGATTTTGCTAAGATTTCGTTATGGTCACCTCACATCGTCAACTCAATATATTAGTTGATGTCCCTAGACAGCGGGATTTTTTTTATCTCTTTAGGGTTCCCGATAGCCCTTTTTGTAACCAATGAGCAATATGTGTAGACCTGTAGGCTAATCAGGGTTGAAAGTGGCATGGGCGGAGTTTATCAGAGGCTAGGGGGGCTAAGCCCCCCCAAGAAGACCTAGATTCAACTTTTTCACCATGAAAATGGTATCCTTTTCGGGGTTAGCCCCCCTAAGAAGGACCAGACTCGGGGTTAGCCCTCCCAAGAACGGAAACCAAACTCCGCCCATGGAAAGTGGTTTGGAAACGTTGCCGGGTCTGACTTTGGTGGACGGGCACGCCTTTGATCCGTAAATTGTTCTGACGACTTTTTTCAGTCATTTGCCCAAAATTTTCGAAAATCTTACCATTTTTACTTAGTTTTGGCATCTGGCAACCTTTTTAGCGACCCTGCTGAGACCCGGCAACAGCAGGTCTCGAAAATCGATACCGGGTCGCAGCCCGGACCGACCCGGCTCACTTTCAGCCCTGCCTGTAGGCCTAATGTATACTTTGGTTGCAAAATTTGAAAAAATACTCGATTGGTTGATTGAAATTTGAATTGGATTCTTTTTTCTATTGATCGCCAGTGAATGTCCATTAAGCTATGTGTTGATAGTTCACAGTACATAATTATATCTACTAGGCTGCGCCAAAAGAAAATTCTGAATCATAACCAGTTTCTCATCCATAAACAGGGTGTGATTTGCCGGGGGGGTTGGGGGGTCGGACCCCCTCTTTGCTATGGCCCGACCCCCACACTTCGACCTCCAAAAAAGGTGTGGGGTCCAATTTCGACCCCCTCTTTTGGCAGTGCGGCCAGTCATTTTTTCTCGGTTTGGTACCAATCAGTTCAGGTACTGCGATAGATCTGCATATTTTGTTGATGAATTATTTGGAATCGGTTGGTTTAACTGATGCGATATGTTCAA
Source organism: Lumbricus rubellus (assembly GCA_945859605.1). Lineage (NCBI taxonomy): Eukaryota > Metazoa > Annelida > Clitellata > Crassiclitellata > Lumbricidae > Lumbricus > Lumbricus rubellus. The sequence continues at coordinate 3,887,878 of OX243817.1, forward strand.
AGCAGCTTGTAGGCTTTTGCAGTGACGGTGCGAGCACCATGATAGGCAATTATAGAGGTGTTGCTACGCTGTTGAAGGAAAAATTTTCACGTGTTCAGAGCTTCCATTGCATGGCACACCGTTTGGAATTAGCTATCAAAAATGCGGTCGATTCAGTGAATGGTGTGTCTCATTTCAAAATTTTCATAGACAGTTTGTACAAATTCTACAGTCTGTCACCCAAAAACCAGAGGGAACTCGCTTCAATAGCTGCAGACACCAATACTGTGTTGCTCAAAATTTAAAAAAAATTTGAAGTGAGATGGGCCTTTTCATCGTTTCTTTCCATGAAAGCGCTACTTGGTTTAACTGATGCGATATGTTCAAAGCAGCTTGTAGGCTTTTGCAGTGACGGTGCGAGCACCATGATAGGCAATTATAGAGGTGTTGCTACGCTGTTGAAGGAAAAATTTCCACGTGTTCAGAGCTTCCATTGCATGGCACACCGTTTGGAATTAGCTATCAAAAATGCGGTCGATTCAGTGAATGGTGTGTCTCATTTCAAAATTTTCATAGACAGTTTGTACAAATTCTACAGTCTGTCACCCAAAAACCAGAGGGAACTCGCTTCAATAGCTGCAGACACCAATACTGTGTTGCTCAAAATTTAAAAAAAAATTGAAGTGAGATGGGCCTTTTCATCGTTTCTTTCCATGAAAGCGCTACTACGCGATTACTGTGCATTACATGCTCATCTTTTGCGGTTGTCTGAAAATGGTGAAAGATCGACTAAGAAAGCAAGCAAGTGCAAAGGTTTAGCCAACAAAATGTCTAGTTGGATCTTTGTCAGCCAATTGTGCATGCTAAAAGATTCACTGCGCACATTGAAGCAATTGTCATTGTTTTTTCAAAGTAATGATGCCAATCTTGTCAGTGCAACTATGAAGATTGCCCAAGCGAAAGCCTCGTTATTAGCCATGAAAGACTTCCCCGGTAAGAGTCTAAAAAACATGTGGGACATGTGTGATAGTACAGGATCGTTCAAGGGTGTTCTGCTTAAGCGGACCGATACTGACTTTGCAAATTTTACCAGTCTCAGAAGTCAATTCTACCAGTGTCTGTTAGGCAATATAGCTGAACGATTCCCTTGCACAGAGACATTGAAGCTTGCAAATGTCTTGAATCCAACAAGCTGGCCAACAGATGACTTAGAAAAAACGCTGTATGGTTGCAGAGAGGTTGCTGCTCTCTGCAAGCAACTTTGTTTCAGTTCTATTGCGAGTGTTGAAATCCTATCAGATTTTGCTACTTTTAAAGATAATCTGAAAGTAGGAATGCATCTAAAACAATTGCTGACAAAACTGTCCATTTATCCTATCTCCAGTGCATATTGCGAGCGTGGTTTCAGTTTCATGAATCTGCAGCACACAGACACAAGAAACCGACTAAAAACTGAAACTGTCAGTGCTCTATTGTTAATGGCCCTGCTGTGCAATTTTTCAAGTGTCATGAGTATGTCTTATCTTGGTTCAAAAAAGGCAGGCATGGTGCCAACGACAAACCAACAGGGAAGAAAAGGAATGTTGATGAGCTTAGACCAAGATATAAACTTTTTGCCATGATTAAAGACTAGTCACTACCACTTAGCTAGAGTTCATCACAAATTAGGCTACATCATACATGACAATTTCATTTCAATAATTTTCGCATGATGACTAGTTCATCATAAATAATTTGCACTTCGTTATTGATGATTCTTGTTTCTGTTGTCATTTGAAATTATTTATGTTTTTAGTACTCAATAGGAACACAAATATCTTCTTATTTGAAGTTATTTCTTGTGAGTTGTTATAAGAACAGTATTTAGTTTATGCGTTACAGCTTGTGACTTGTGACGTTCCGAGCACTTCGTTCATCCTAGGACCTTACTATTGTTTTATTATTTTGAGTGCTGACTGCTGAGTATTATTCTCACTTTGCGTTGTACTAAGTAACAAGTATTTTGGTGCCAACTTCCAAGTATGCTCGGCTTTCCAAGGGTACATATACTAAGTATGATCATTGATTTTGGTGCTAACTGCGAAGTATTGATCGTGTGCTGGACTGCCGGTAGAAGTTTCAAGTTTTTTGGTTATCCTACATTTTCTGATTTCATTCGCTTTAAATTGTGACCTCAATATATCCTGCACCTGTGCATTTTACTGCATTTGTACAGCCAACTTTTATGTTGAAGTTAGACTTTTATGTTCTTATGTTGCACTATGCCACTATTATAAACTTCAAACCCTTTAACATAAATAACATGTTAACTGATCTTTAAAAAGGTGATATTATTCAATTCATTCAATTCACTTTCAATAGAAGATTTTGCTTTGGATTGCACCAAATCAATAGCGGCCGGGGCTCCGCCCCGGACCCCGCTGGGGGAGCTTACGACGCTCCCCCAGACCCCCTAGTCGGATATGCCGCGGCGTATTTTGGCCCCCCCCAAAAAAACAAGGAAATTAAGCCGACCCCCACACTTCTTTTTTGACAAATCACACACTGTCCATAAATAATCCCACAACTAACTGTTAGTATTCACCAGCAAACAAATAATCTATTTGTATGAGGCATTAATAATGTCTCATATGCTCAAGAAGTTAATATAAATTTTTATATTAAATTTTTGAGCAACTCGTAATCGTGATCTCAAGATTTCTACGGCTCCCATAAAAGCAAAGTCGCGGGAACCAGTTTTATTCACAGGCGCTTAGCCTAAGCAAAACAAAATCGTTATCTGGGGAGTCAGACAGGCAACGCAAAGAGTCGGGAATCAGCTAAAAGTGCACAAGCTTACATAGATGTATACTTCAAGACGTCAAACGGTCTCAAACCACTGGGCAAAGGTCGTTGCTAAGGACGTTTTTGATTAAGAGCCTTGATTGCCAGATAGCAGCACTTCATAAAAGATCTCAGATGCGTAAGACACTGTTAAATATAAACGGTAGGCTCCTGGATGACTCATAAGTATGCTTACTTAGCTCAAGTTTCCAAATTGATCAAAACTGACAATTACGCATAGAAAAGTTTCCATACTTCTCCTGTTCTTTAATTAGCCTACCTCTTATTATCGTTTTCTAGGCAGACTCAGCTCCATCTGATATCATCCGGTGTCAATAATTGCCTATGCCATTATCTGACTTTGCTGATATTCGCAAAACTGGCTGGACAAACATGAAAACAGCAAAATGACTTTACTTGTTAATTTGATTCAACAGACTTATTGCACATGTAAAGATGGCGGAATCAGGGCGCAAAGTTGAGCAACAGCTTAGAGAGATAACAGAATGTTCGATCTGTAGAAGTGCATTCAATGATCCAAGAGTGTTGCCATGCATTCATACATTCTGCTTCCAGTGCATAAGAAGCACTTCAGAAGCGTCGAGGAAGAAGCCAGGAGACAGGATGCCTTGTCCGTTGTGTCGGAAAGAGTTTTTCATTCCAGTTGAGGGAATAAATGGTGTTCAGAAGAATTTCTTCGTGGAGAATCTGTTGGGGATCAAGACTACGTTTCAATCGGGGACCAACACCGTAATCTTATGTGACATGTGTAACGCCAAAAATAAAGGAAAAATATGTGAAATTCCAAGAGCCACGATGAGATGCTTGGAATGTCAAGATAACTACTGCGATCGCTGCGTTAGAGTTCACCAATGTCAGAAACTGAGCAAACATCAGCAATTAGTGCAAATTGGAAGCGAGTCTAAATCAGAAATGAAGCGAACATTTTCTACAACATTCTGCAGCAAACACACTCAGAAACCATTAGATTATTACTGCGCCAACTGTAAGAAAATCGTCTGCGTTTCTTGCTTCGTTGAAAGTCACAAGTTTCACGATTGCAAAGATGTGACAACAGTCGACGGAGAATTTCGCCAAAGAATTCAAACGAATACGTCAAAGGTATCGGCCTATGCAGATGAAATGCTGTCCTTAAGAAGGAATACAGAGATTAGAAAGGCAAAATTTCTGAAGGAAATAGTCGATACGGAAAAAGCAATTAATAACAGAAATCAGGCACTCAAAGACATGATAGATGAGCACACACGATTACTTTTGAATGAGTTATCTGTAATAAAGTCAAACCATCTGAAGCAAATAGAAATCGAAATGGAGGAAATTGACAGAAGCTGCACAATACTGAAAAGTTTTGAGGCTTATTGCACTGAATTGAGATTGAAAGGATCGGCCAGCGACATCTGCATTTCTGTTGATCAGTTACTTGCTAGAGCAGACGATTTGGAAATAGATCACGAGGCAATCATTGGTCGTCCATATAAATCAGTTGAAGTTTCTTTTCTAGCAGCAGATTTGGTTGAAGTTTCACAGAAGTCGAACAAGAACGTTGTGGGAGACATAAAAGGTGAGTTGTACCAGAATCTTTAGTTGAATGTTCCTTCCACCTAAGCTGTGATTTAAGTTGTCGTTGTTGAGGACTATGTAGTCTCCATTTCGGTCTAAATGCGTCACAGATGTTTTATTTCTCTTTCCATTGAATTGTGGATGTAGAATAACGACTCTGTTAAAAACTAACAATTGCGGTGTTGCTCATTTGGAAAGCACATTGTAGCGGACCAGGGCTGGGCGAAAACACCAGGAGCCGAATACCAGACCCAGTCGTCAGAATACCGTCAGTCAGTCCGCGCAGTAAGGCTTCAGTTGTAGGCTGAAGACTAGCCGACTAGGCTTAAACACGTTTATTTTAAGAATCAACGATGACAATGAGTACAGTTCACATGCGATTTATGAAGGGCCACAGTTCGGAATGTCAGTGCACAGTTCACCGCGATTGCTATTGCGCCACGATTCAGAAAGTCACCTTACAGAGTTTTCGGAAACAGCAGAAAGTGAAATGTCAATGCAGACAGCAACAAGTCAAATTAGCAGAAAATTCTGCAGTGCCAGATCGAGGAGGAGATCCCGTGGAGCCGTTGGGGGGCCGAACCCATACAGTCATCTGTAGACAAGGCCGGATTTACATGTAGCCTAATCCAACTAAGCAACTGCTTAGGGCCTCCGGAATATGGGGGCCTCCAAAAGTGAGCTAAAGAAAAAATTCATTGGCTCATAAATTATAACTTTAAAATATTGACAATTTGTACAGGATAGAAAATATAAATAACATGAAACATTCAATATTGATATAATTTTAACAATTTTAGGCCTATATAGCCTACTTTTAGTTAATTGGATGTTAGCCATGTGGCCCCCTGATGTCCTTCAACTCAGAAAAAAGTGGCACTCATGTCCTCCAACTTAGAAAAAGTGGCCCTGAAGTCATAAACGGCTGGGAACCACTGCGTGAGAGACTAACAGTATACAGTTGATCAAACATGGATTATTGGCGAAATTTGTATTAGCTAGGAATATACTTAGATCTAGCAACATGTATTTTGTCTGTTTTTATCCTTAAGTGGGCCTCATAATTGAAATTGCTTAGGGCCTCACTCTGCTCAAATCCGGCCCTGTGTGTAGAGAGACACCGAACCTCTAGACCGATGCCTAGTTAAGACCGAGTTTCAGGTCTTACACCATCCACAAGTTCGTCTTTGCTCAAGATTGCGTCTTACCGCTACTCGAACCTGATTTCGACTGCGTTTTAACAGGCGTACAAGCCTTCTTAATACCCTGAATGTATGCACGCTAGCAGGCTAGAAAGGGCGTAGGCTAGAGGTGCTGAAAGAGCAAGCGTTACCCAGAGGTGCTGAAAGAGCAAGCGTAGGCTAGAGGTGCTGAAAGAGCAAGGCGCGCAGGCTAGAAAGGCGTAGGCCAGAGGTGCTGAAAGAGCAAGCGTAGGCCAAAGGTGCTGAAAGAGCAAGCGTAGGCTAGAAAGGCGTAGGCTAGATGTGCTGAAAGAGCAAGCGTAGGCTAGAAAGGCGTAGGCTAGACATTTATTGGACATTTATATCGAAACGTCATTTGCCACCCTTAAATGTCTTATGTCTTCCCCAAATGTCATTAGCCGAGGATGGAAAATGGAGATGTCGCGCTGCATGAATATTGAATATAAGAAATTGTAATGGATATCTCCATAATTCTATCATGACATTGCCCATATTATCTGATTGCCAAGACATGGCTAATTACAGACCTATTTCTAAACTTACATGTTTTCCCAAAAATTCTTGAAAGAGCTTTGCATTCCAGATTATCTAATTTTCTAGAAATGAATATATAATACCCTATATGACAAACAATTTGGCTTCAGAAAAGGTCACTCCACCACCCATGCTATCCTAGAAGTTGTTGATAAATTATCTGATGCCATCGATATTCGTAATGCTGCCATTGGGGTATTTCTGGATTTATCGAAGGCTTTTGACACTATCAAACATGACATCCTAATAGATAAACTCTGCCATTATGGCATTAGAGGAATTGTACTAGAGTGGTTCAAATCTTACTTATCCAATAGACAGCAATTAGTAACTTATCGTGGAACCTCTTCTGATTTGGCTACTATACGTTTTGGGGTCCCCCAAGGGTCCATTCTAGGCCCTTTGCTATTTCTAAGTTACATTAATGATATTTGTAATTGCTCGAATAAGCTCCTTTTCTATCTATTTGCCGACGACACCACTGTTTTTATCTCCTCTGACAATGTTAACGACCTGTTCGAAAGCATGAACTCTGAATTACTCCACCTGTCTACCTGGTTTAATGCTAATTCTTTATCTCTTAATATTAAAAAATCTAATTATAAATATCTTATTCTCTAGTATAGGTAAGAGGATTTCTGAGGACCCAGCCAAAACCATCACTCTTAAAGCCCAAGGTTGGCGTAGGCGTGGCTTAAGCAATGACGGTCTGCTTCAAGTTTGACTGACAGATTCCGATATCATTGCACTAATGATCCCAGGGATGACCGTACGGTTGGCATGTCTCAAGGGAGGGGGAGGAAAGAATCTAGGTCGACTGTACACCAACTTATATGTATACATGTTTGATTTAGACTAATACAGCTGACCATCGAGCCCTTCCAATGCTTGGATACTCTTCTGGTGGGGGAGGTAGAATTGTTTGTTCGTCCAAGCATACTCCTCAACTAGACCAAGATCCATACACACCTTGCAGGCTTGCAGATATAGACAGTTTCTCAATTGTTGGGCCTTGTTGTTGTATTATATCACTTTACACTGGCTGGCTTCTCAGTTTGTAAATTCAGATTTCAACTGTATTATAGCTATATCTGGTGCCCAGACTTATAAACAAAGGTACACGTACACTTGGAGGTCACGATGTATTGAAAGAACCTTGTTTGTAGGCAGTGTAAGAATTGTGGAAAAATAACTGGGGGGATGGACCATTATCCACTTGGAATTTGGGTGTGAAAAACAGACTTTACTATGGGCTCTAAGAAAGACTGGGGTTGAACCCCCCAACCCCCTCGCAATTCTCACCCTCATGAAGGCTGGTGAACCAAGATCAGTCCACACACACCTTGCCAGTAAACTGTCCAGTCATCTGTCCAGTCTCACTGTATAGCCTGGTAACCTGACCTGGTCTTATGCAGATTAGCTATAGTGGTGGCACAGAAAACATCGTGCAGCTGTGGGCCGGTAAGTCGGTACCAGCTAGAGCTTTATCTGGGAGTTGAGAAGGGAAGGAGTCTAAAGTTATGTAATACCACCTTGCCTTGATATTGCTGGCCCTTGGCAGAACTCGAAGGCCCAACAATTGAGAAGCCCCACGCTGTCTAGCTGAGGAGCAGGCTCGGAGGAACAAAACAATTTCCCCCACCCCTGCCAGCAGAATATTTCAGGGCTCGATGGTCAGCTGTATTAGGGGGTATACAAGTTTACCTGTCCTAGGGCTTATGTGTCAGCCAGATTTCGAACCCATGGTCATTGGCCCGCAGATCTCCGTAGCCACGCCTATAAATTAACATTCTTCGGAGAGAAGAAACTTGGCCTTTAACAATATCCCTATTAACCGTGTATCCCAAACCAAATTTATGGAAATAATCATTGATGAGCATCTTAGATGGAAATTCCATATCACTATTGTTAAAAATAAAATTGCTAAATCGATTGGAATAATCAATAGGCTCAAAAATACTCTTCCTCTCCCTGCGCTTAAAACCCTCTATAACACTTTTGTCCTACCATATCTGAATTATGGTACTGTAATATGGAGAGGGGGGATATAGAACTCACCTTGAACCTCTACTGCTGTTACAGAAACGTGCTGTTAGAATCATCTCAGGTTCCTACTACCTGGCTGCCTCGGCAGGTCTTTTTAAAAACCTCTACATACTTCCTATCTATGATTTATATAAGCTCCAACTGGCAGTTTTTATGTACTGTCATCAGAATCATTTACTTCCATTGCTTTTAAATAACTATTTTATATCTAATGCTTCTATCGACAACTATAACACCAGATCTCGCTCTAAACTGCATCAGAAATCATGTAACACTAATACTAAACAATTCACTGTCAGATCATCAGGACCTAAACTATGGAATTTCATTGACACTAATATCCGTTCCATCAACTCCCTTAACTCATTTAAGTAAGTTGGCCTTTAAAAAACATTTACTTAAAATAGCAGATTCTATGTAAGCTTTAACTTGTTTATAACAAAATCCTAGCCATAGCAATGAGTTTTGTTACTACTTGTGCATCTTTACTTACTTTTACATGCTGGGGATGACCAGATAAGCTTTGCTTCTTCTCCCCACGAGTCGGTTCACTCATTCTTGCACTTAACTTTCTACTTTTCTCTCTCCAGTGCTTACAAGTGTATATACTCGATATCATTTTTATGTTTTTTCATTTCTTGCTTCTGCTAATGTAAAAGTGCTCGCGATCAGTAGTATGTTTGTGTTTTGTGTTTACTGAATCGATTCAATAAATTTAATTTGATTTGATTTGATTAAGTAGCGTTAACGAGAACATTATCATTTTGGATCTTGCAATGCAAATTCAGTCCTTAAGGAACAACGGTGCTTGGTTCATTTAGTGTTTAAGGATGAGTAACTTAACAATAATTATTTAATTCTTCGTTCTCTTCACAGAAACCACTTCACAGTTTAAAGAATATGCAGTTGTCGTGGGATTGGGAGATGGTACAACCGTAACGAACGACGTCATCAAAATAAATCTACATCGACCAAATGAAATAACGTCAGAAAGACATATACCAACCACAATGCAGATAGACGTAGTCGCCGCCGTTCACTGTAACAAGATGTACGTAATTGGAGTTGGGGTCAAAATAGATGAAATCTGGAAATACAGTTTTGCAACTGGTTGGGTAAAATGCGCTTCATTAGTTCGTGGGCGACGTAGACACAGCGCAGCGTTTATCGATGAAGTTTTGTACATCTGTGGAGGATTTGTGTCTTCTAACAAAAGCGTTTTAGACAGCGTTGAAGCCTACAACGCAATCACCGATAAATGCGTCATAGTTGGAAAGTTGGTTCAATGTGTTCAATCCACGGGTAATTGTGTTCCACTCAAAAGTTCACTTTATATCTTCGGTGGGAAAAAAAAAACGACAATACGTTGTTAAATTGCGTTCAAGTGTACAACACGAAAACAAACACATGCTCTGTTCTTTCGAAAACAATGCCGTTGGGTTATAACTTGATGAGAGCTGTACTCTGGGAGACATCTGTTATTTTGGTTGGACGCCATACTTGTTTTATATTTAACTTTGAGACGGAAACGTGGCAAGAGAGAAAACAGTTCAAAACCGATGTTGGTCATTTTGGTTTGCATATTGAGAATGGAAGAGTCTTTGTCATCGGAGGAGGAGACATCGAAACAGATAAAGATGGCAGAATAACAAGATGGAAATGCAGAGACGATGTGCGTTATGTTCCTCTTCAGAATATCATCGATGATAAACCAATTGAATGGAAGATTCACGGACGATTGCCAAAACCAGGTCTGGTACAGGCTTACGCAAACATGCACATTTTGAGCTAGTGTAGGCATAGGCGTAGGGGACATTTCAGGAGTGAAGAGGCCAACAAATTTGTTTTGCCCGAAAAAATTCCGGAATAATTGACGTTGTGCCTATAGGCCTCTGTAGAAAGGCACATCTTCTGTTCTTGTGTCCACAGTTCTCCACACCCGTGAAGAATGGCCGGTATGTTTCTTTACAAAAGCAGAGTTTCTATTCTTGCCCACACAACCGGCTAAAGGCTTCAAATTATTACTCCCTCTTAAACATTACCCCCTGCAAACTGTAATTTGCATCAATCATCGCATTTATTGGACTAAAAATATCAGAAAAATCATCCCGCTTCTTGTTTTGGTCTGAAGATTTTCATCCGTCATCCCACTTCATTCTAAAAGTGTCAGTCACCAAGAATGCTGTGACGAATAACAACGTAGTCTCTGCGATAATAGCGTCTACAAATAACAAAACGTCGTAAGGCATAGTGACACAAACTTGTCTCATGTTCAAAGTACATGTATGTATTTACGTCGGACCGGTTTCGCCTGTGTGGCCGAAGTCTTTACATCATTGTATTACATCGCTACATTCTAAAAGGGTCAGATGGGCAAATACCCATGGGCCAGCATCTTTTAGGGAGTCCCGGTTTGATCATTTTGGGACTATAATTTGCAAAGTTTTTGATGTAGGCCTAAGCCCTTCAAAGCATAATCATCTT